>JAWPHD010016631.1:0-48788 GCA_037043455.1 Cyrtodaria siliqua
TAAACACAAAACATGCATACATATGTAAAATGGGGGTCCTGTGGTATTTTTGAGTTGCCGAAAATACCACAGGATTTTTTTTTTTTTTTTAAACACACCTATCTACAAATCAGCATGAACTGCTGATTTTGCTCGTTATTTGTTGATTTTGCCCAAATATTTCATGAAATGGTGATTTTACTTGATTTATTAAAACTTTTTTAAAATAGGGGTAGTGAAGATTGCAAGTTTAATTTTTTTTTATAAGTTATCAAAATTACAACATATTTTTTTTTTTTATATATGGTTAAACATCAATACGTCTAAATTTTAAGCACTCAGCATTATAATCTTTAAATTTCCAATAACGTGTCATTATTCTGACTGAAACTCCACCACAATCAGCACAAAATTTTACTTTTTGCTTTTGTGCCTTTTTTACATATTGAGCACGGTAATACATGACTTGTTTTTAATCTATACTTATGCAAACTGCAATAATTAGAATCTTTTGTAGTCTTATTTTTACACGGATTGTGTAATCCAATTTTAAGAAATGTGCAAACATTAATTTCCATTGTTTCTTTTTGATATATTTTTTTATATTAAATAAAAAAATAAATATAAGTATATCAAAAAGAAATAATGAAGACTGAAGAGATTGTAGAAAATTTAATACGCCTGTTTGATACAGGTGTAATAGATAAGCAAACACTATCTAACGGTATAAATGCATTGAAAGAAGTTCCAAAGGAAACTCCAAAAGAGGTTAAATCTCAAACATTAGAAAATTTACTCAAAAGACGACGTGCTAAAAAACAACGTAAACGAGAAAAGCAGAAATATGATAAATTACAAGAAAATGTTATAAATGAACATAAGCAGAATTATGCTAAATTACAGGAAAATGTTATAAATGAACTGAAAGAGTTTAATGATAGAAAATCTAAAGAAAGTATTTCAGAATTAAAACTGGTTGACAAGCCAATGTGTGGCTATTTCAAAGCATACGAAATATCTGCCAAAAAATATAAAGATCCTCGGAAACTACTCCATGATAAAAAATCTATCATTACGAAACAAATAACCAAAGAGCTGACAAAAATGAATGGAATAAAATTTCAGTTAGGTCTCACTGTAGAATTATTTAAAGATGATGGTGCTACAAAAAAATACACCACAGCAGTATTACATAGTGAACAAAATACAATTTTATCTTCTGAAAAAATAGATGAGTTGTATGATAAATCATCTGATGACATACAAGAAAATTTGGAAAGATTTACAAACACAGCATCAGGATTAGAAGTTGATTACTGTGTTACACTTTATTTAAATTTTGCAAAGTATGAGCCACTAAAAGGTTCTTCATATATTCCTTTACATAAAGTAGTATCTGATAAGAAAGCAATTATAAATGTTATCAATACAGATGATAGATGCTTGGAAGTGTCATTGGTTTCTGCTTTGTGGCCTAATAAAAATAATCCAATCAAGATGTCTAGTTACAACAAACACATGGGTAAGTTAAACATGAAAGATATTGATTGTCCGACTCCGATTTCACAAATTTCAAAAGTAGAAAAACAAAACAATCTTGCCATTAATGCTTACGGGTATACAGTATCAGAAAAAATTAAAAAGGCATCTGTTTTTCCATATAAAATATCAGAGCAGCCGAAGGACATAAAAATAATTAATTTAATGTTAATCTCTGAAGATACTGAAGTTGAACCAGAAAACGAAGATGATCCAAACAACGAAGAAGGGATTATAGATGATAATTACAACCCTGATGATAATCACGAAAAAGTTAAAAAAGAAACAAAATATCATTGGTGCTGGATTAAAGACCTAAACAAATTACTTTATGATCAAAACAAACATCGTTGTAAAACTTACTTTTGTGATCGTTGTCTTCATGGATGCTCCGATGAAGAACTACTTGAAAAACACAAAATAGACTGTGAAGGTATTAACAAAAACTCTTGCCGGATCGAGATGCCAAAAAAAGGTACAATCACCAAATTTAAAAATCATCAAAAACAGATGCATGTACCTTATGTAATATATGCTGACTTTGAAAGCATACTTAAACCCCAATCTTTAAAATTTGGAAAAAAATCAGAAATTACAAATGTGCATGAAGCTTGTGGATTTGGGTATCAAGTTGTTAGATATGATGGTAAAGCAGAAAAACCTGTTATTTATAGAGGTGAGGATACTGTTGAAAAGTTTTTAAATTATTTGGAATGTGAAAAGAGCAACATCAATAACATATTTGCTCATCCTAAACCTTTAATCATGACACAGCAGAATGAAATAGATCATGAAAAAGCAACACACTGCTGGATATGTAAAAATATAATTGACAATGATAAAAACTGTAAATTAAGAGATCATTGTCATTTTACAGGAGAATATAGAGGTGCAGCACATAAAAACTGCAACCTAAAATTAAAAATAAGACCAAACAAAACAACAATTCCTGTTATGTTTCATAACCTTAAAGGATATGATAGTCATCTTATAATGCAAAATATAGCTAAAATAACAGGTAATATTACTTGCATCCCAAATAATGCTGAAAAGTATATCATTTAGTGTTGGTCAATTTAGATTTTTAGACAGTTTCCAATTTATGAATTCGTCTCTGGAAAAATTGGTTAAAGCAACAAACAAATCTGATTTTAAAATTACCAAAAATCAGTTTGGAGAACAAACAGATCTACTTTTACGAAAAGGTGTTTATCCATACGAATATATGGATAACATGGAAAGATTTAAAGAAACAGAATTACCAACCATAGAAACATTTTACAGTAGTTTATCAGATGAAAACATAAGTACTGAAGATTATGAATATGCTCAAAAAGTATGGCAAGAATTCAACTGTAAAACCCTTGGTGATTATCATGATTTATATTTGAAAACGGATGTAACTTTGCTAGCAGATGTGTTTCAAACTTTTAGAAAAACATGTATAAATGCATACAAACTTGATCCTTTACATTATTATACAGCGCCGGGATTATCTTGGGATGCACTACTTAAATACTCAGAAATAGAATTAGAACTTTTATCAGACATTGATATGCATTTGTTTTTAGAAAAGGGAATGCGAGGTGGAATTAGCATGGTGTCAAAAAGATATGCCAAAGCGAATAATCCACTTGTTGCTAATTACAAACCTGAAGATCAAAATAATTTCTTAATGTATTTTGATGCAAATAATTTATATGGTT
The DNA here is from genome assembly GCA_037043455.1 of Cyrtodaria siliqua. Classification (NCBI taxonomy): domain Eukaryota; kingdom Metazoa; phylum Mollusca; class Bivalvia; order Adapedonta; family Hiatellidae; genus Cyrtodaria; species Cyrtodaria siliqua. The sequence continues at coordinate 3,225 of JAWPHD010016631.1, forward strand.
GGGCAATGAGTCAAGCACTTCCGCATTCTGGATTTGTTTAGAAAAATAGAAACAAGCGTGGTTATTTCTCTAAACCTGGTACTGATAAAGGACAAATACTTGAAGTCGATTTAGAATATTCGAAAGAAATTCATGAATTGCATAATGGATATCCACTTGCGCCAGAGAAGCTAGTAGTAAAAAAAGAATGGCTGTCTGGTTATCAAACAGATTTGCTGGAAAATAATACTATGACAGAACAACTAGTTCCTAATCTTATGGACAAGAAAAAGTATGTAATACATTACAAAAATTTGGAACTGTACTTATCTTTAGGTATGAAACTAAAAAAAATACACAGAGTATTAGAATTTAATGAAAAAACATGGATGAAATCATACATAAATCTAAACACAGAGTTAAGAAAAAAAGCTAAATCAAACTTTGAAAAAGACTTTTACAAACTTATGAATAACTCTGTATTCGGAAAAACAATGGAAAATCTCCGCAAGCGGACTGATATAAAACTAGTCAGAACTGATGGTTCTGAAAATGAAAAAATAAGAAAAATAATAGCTAAACCAAACTTTAACCGCCGTATAAAATTTTCAGATGAATTATCAGCAGTGCATACAAACAAAACAAAATTAACATTAAACAAACCAATTAATGTTGGGATGTCAGTATTGGATTTATCAAAGTATATGATGTATGATTGGTATTATAATACTTTGAAAAAAAGGTACGGAGATAACTGTACTTTATTATACACAGATACTGACAGCTTGCTTGTAGACATCAGAACAGATGATGCATACAAAGACATGGCTGAAATGAAAGATGAGTATGACTTGAGTGATTATCCTCAAGATCACCCAATGCATGATGATACAAACAAAAAAGTATTGGGTAAAATGAAAGACGAATGTGCTGGTGTTGCTATAGCTGAGTATGTTGGATTAAGACCCAAGCTATATTCTATTTTGAGAGCGGATGAACAACTTATTAAAAAAGCAAAGGGTGTAAAAACTTATGGTCAAAAAACAAATAAATTTTGAAAACTACAAGGATGCACTATTTAACAAGAAAAAATATAACCATGAAATGAATATGATGCGATCAATAAAACATCAAATATATGGCATAACAGTAAACAAAGTTACATTATCACCATTTTACTCAAAAAGATACATCCGAGAAGATGGAATTACAACTGATGCACATGGTTTCTATAAAAACTTATGAATTTGGGTATCAGCAGGAACAATAAGTAATTCTTCTTTGACAAATCCTCTTTGTGGCGCTGGTGCTTTCAAATAATAAACTCTTATACCTTGCGTCACCATATAACTTTTAATCTTGTGAATATCTACACTCCACATTGGATCAGTTGCTCTGCGTCTTCCACCTTCTTGTTCCCCGGGTTGATATAAATATCTTACACTTGCATTTATACAGATAGGATCATCTTTTAATATTTTTGTTTCAACAGGAGGAGGCTTTTTTGTCTCCGCATTTATGGCTTTAACAACTTCTGGTAATCTCTTTACCCATTCTCTATTACGTTTTTGCGAATCTATTTCCTTAGCATACTGATAGCCAAACAATCTTTCAGCTAATGTTCTGTTAAATCTTCCAACTAAAGCTTGGTCTCTGTGTATTTCTGTTCTGCCCCGTCTGATATTTACTTTGTGTTTTGACATCAACTGTGATACTGCACCCATAAATTCTCTGCCTGGATCCACTTGTAATAACTTTGGATATTTCAAATGTCGACTGTATATTTTCTCAAATGCTTTAGCAACTTCTTTACTATCCTTGGAAGTTAGTGGCTCTGCTTCTTTGTATCTACTTGCAATATCAACAACAGTCAATGCATATTTATATGTCTTGCGTCCACGACCAAAGCCAAAAGTATCATGCGGTAAAAATAACAAATCAGCTTGATGCACTCCATTCTTAGTAGAAACATCAAACCTGGGTCTAATTGTTTTCTTTGGTGCAGGTAAATAAATCTGCCACACAGCTTGTTTCTTTAAAAATTCTAATGCCTTTTTTTCACTGACACCAGCCTCTTTTGCTAATTTTTTAACTGCTGTGTAACCTCTCCAAAATCCTTTTGGGCTGTAATAAATCTTTTCCATTTTTTTCTACTAAAAATTAAACTTTATATAACTATAAAGAAAAAATGGAAATCACAACTGCACAATTTGATGAACTGCTTGAAGAGCAATATCAAAATAGCACAAAGAAATGGACAGACTTGGAACTAAATAAAATATACACTATTACAGATACGAAAATAGTAGAAACTGAATATGGTCCATCCATGGTATTGACATTATCAGACAACGGTGAAGTATGGGCGCCTGATCATCTCAAAAATAAATATGAGAAGAGTGCTAAACCACCATATTATATTCGACCACTTGGATTGAAACCATGTAAGAACAACAAAAAAAATAGGTATCACGCATATGACTTAGTCTTTTCAAAGTAAACTTAGTCATTTCAAATCCAAAAAAGTCTAAAGTAATTATAGTTTTAAACTATTTTTTTTTATGAAATCAATTTATACGCCACAAATCCAGTTGCAGCCATGCCCACCACAATAAACGTAATTTCTCTATTCTGTTGATCCGGAGATGGTGTATAAAAATCACTCAACTTGGGCTCCGGTTCCAAAAGTAAATGTTTACCAGTTATGTAATAATACTGTTTCATAGCCTGATCCACATCATCAAAAGTCTGCTCTGCATGATGTTCTTTTTGTAGTTGTTTATTAATAAAATCTAATCTCTCTGTTCTTTTTTTATTCCACTCCACTTGTGCTGCGTTTAATTGTTCCACTGCTTTGTCATGCCTTTGTCTTTCCTCATCTGAATGACTTCCCATTTTTGAAAAGAAATAATTTGAACCGCTAAACGCTAATGCATTTGTTAATGCGCCACCGATCATCATTGCTACTGCACTTGCCATTTTTTTTTATATATATATTTTTTAAAATTATTTCATAATATCCGCAGGAATAATACCTTGCTTAATCAGCATATATTTTGTAGCCATTGCTAACATTATATCCACAGACAGCATCCCAACATCTACCATATTAAAATCCACTTTAGGGGCTGGTCTATTTAGTAGTTTTCTGCCAATCTCAGAATATCCAATAGTTAAAAGTGTTTCCACTCCAGCATGATACATCATATTTACAATTTGTTTTCCGTCAATACTTGCTGCCATTTTTTTTATATGATTATTTTTTTAAAATAAATTATTAAAAATCAAACGGGTCTTTTGGTGCAACATGAACAGGTTGCACAGCTACAGGCTGCGTAGCAGATTTCTTGTTATAAATATACAAACCCAACCCAGCAATGCCTAATAAAACCAGACACGGTGGAATATAATTTGTGTATACATTTATTTTGATTTTTTCTGGTTCTTCTTCACCTATTGTTATTTTTGTTATTTGATTTGCAGCATTTTGATTTGTAACATCTTGATTTGCATCCTGAAGCAAACGCTTTGCCTTTTTTGCCGCTGCTCCTTTTTTTCCAGCTTCTACTCGTTTTAGATTGTTTACTTTTTGTTGTTCAACAGGTTGTGTAACAACAGGTATAACTTCACTCTCTTGGTTCTCCATTTATATTATCTATAATTTTATTTTTATTAAAATCAATATGTCTAACAGTTGTCAGTATTGCTGTAAATGGTGCTAAGCACATCCCATACCTGTAATACAACTCACAACAAGCACTTGTCAAAGCATGATTAATAAATGGGTCTTCCTCCAAATCTTCTATCAGTTTTGGTGGATTGGTTACATTAAAATATTTTGATACTCCCATCACATACAAGTTAATAAAAGAATTACTTAAAGTCTTGGTCATACTTGCCCCAAGCCTTGCTTCATATCTGCAGTAAAGTTTGTTAATTTCATCCGGTGGCATGCCATCTATGTTTGTGAGTTGTATGTCTTTACCCAAATATTGACGACTACCACCGCCAGCCACTATGGCTGATAATCTTTCTTTTTTTGTTTCTTGTTGCTTTGATTCATCTGGTTCCGTCTGTTCCGATATATTTTGTAATAGTTCTTCCGCATTCATTTTTATATTATTAATCTTATTTTTTATCTTGAAATAAATATAAAATACAAAACAACTAGCTGCGATATTCATGCAACTAGTAATTGTTAGTATTGTTAATAGCATTGTTATTAATATTGCTATTTTTTCTATTAACATTATTAATTTGCTGCAAGCATTGCTATTAACATTGCTACTTTGCTATGAGCAATGCTATTAGCAATACTATATTCATGGTCAGTATTGCTATTAACATTGCTACTTTGCTGTTAGTATTACTATAGCAACAGTTGTAAAAAAGGTATTATACCTGCGTGGAATAAATATATTTTGTAATAATAAAAAAATATTATATAAGAAAAAATGGATTTGAAAATAACAGACGGTGAGAATAGTGATTATAACAAAAATAAAATAGCACTGGATGTTATGACAAGAGATGACGTAAAATGTTGTATATGTGTTTCAGAAAGTGATTTTTTACAAACGTACGAAAAAGGTGCACAGGAAACGCCTGTAATTTCTGTGACAAAGGATGGCGTAGAATATTTTATATGTGAGCCAAGAGGGTATGTTTTACAAGCCCCGGAAAACATGAGTAGTGATGTTGTACCTATATTGGTTAGTGCATTGAGTGTATGGGTTATATGGGAGACTCTAGATTGTATTTTGAAAAAAATTATTCAACCCAATAACCAGTTGGTTGGTCAGTCCTCAAAATTAACTTAGAATATTTAGTCTTTGCTAAAGCTTTTCTTATTCGGATTCTCTCCTCCAACGTCGGAATAACATCATTTTCTCTCAAACAATTTTCATAACTATCTCTGTCCTTGGTGTAAAATATACACAACCATTTTGCTTGCTCTCTCAAATCTTTCAATACAGAATTATATCTCTGTGAAATAACCCACACTGATTGTTTGGCGTGGCGACCAGAGAATGCCAACTCTGATAACATATCTTTTTTTTTTGTTAATTCTTTTGTGGCTGAGCAATCGTCAATAATGTATAATGTGGGCTGGCCAGCATATTGTTTGAAAAAGAAACGCAACAGTTCTTGTAACATTTCTTTACCGTTGCTCACGGGATTGACAATTTTTTTTTTTTTATCTTTTGGGTTTTTCACATCTCCTATCCAGGATCTATTTTTATAAGCCTCGTTCCACTCTATGGTTGGACACAATATAATTATATGTTTAAAAACTCCAACATACTCTTGTTCAAGTATGTCAAGAACAAACTCTGTTTTACCACAGCCTGTCTGACCACAAATAATGGCACTGTGTGAATATTTAGGATATTTTTGTTGCAAACTAGTATCCTGCTTCTTTGAATCTTCCATCTTCAAAATTGATTTGAGCATCTTGTATTATATATATATAAATATTTAAAGTTTGATCTGCATCTGCTTTTTTATTTATTAGTATCGTTATGCCTTCACTGCCGTTTTCTATTCTTCTTCCACTGCCATGTAATAAATTGTCCTCACATGTTCTAAGGTCAAGCCACAAAGCATATGATTTTGTCAAATAAGTCTCAAGAGAAACACTGGTAATGTTTAAGTCCCTCGCTACTATTTCTGTCTCTTTGTTTCTTTTTGATGTCAAGGCAAAATATTTGTTAATTTCATCCCAATGTTGATATGCCCTCATGCCCTGACTACACAACTGATTTGGTACTCCCTCTATTGTCATTTCAACCTTTTCAATTTTTGGGTTGTAATAGGTTTCTGTGCTTGTTCTTTCTGGGTCTTCAAACAGCATTAAAATACCTTTCATGCTCCGTGCTGGTACATTAATGTTGATGTTCCAAAGAGTATCAGATTTGTTTGCTATTATTTTTCTATGTCGCAAGATACGATCATACATAAATGACATCTTACCATTGACTTGCTGTCTTATTTGTCTGGCTAATTCAACATCACTAACCGTATCAAATTCCAAGCAGATATTTTTTATTACATAAGATGCATCAGCATCACTGCTTTTGATGACTTTGTTATAATCATTAAACGTTAATTCATATTCTAACCTATCACCAAGCCCCGCTTGATAAAATGGCATATGACTTTCTAACATTTCAAAGTCCAGTGGAATACAAAATCTATTTCCATAAGCTGCTGCTATAGCTTCATCTCCGGTGTCTGAGGAAGCATCTCCCGCACCAATTCTATGTTTTAACATGTTTGATTTACCAATACCTTGGTAACTATGTTTACTCGTTCAGTAGGGCTTTTCCATAAATCTACATAACAATGATATATATCACTGTCATCTATTGACATGACCTCATTGCCACTTATTCTTATTGTCATTTTTTTCACAATTGTTCTACCCAGATTTTGAAATAGAGTAGCATTGGCGTCTGTTCTGCTTTTAAGTTCTATTTCAAAGGCAAGACGAGCAGTACGTGGAACTATCACATCATTAGTACTTAGATTGGGAAATCTTACAAGCAGTTGCTGGTTTTGGTCTATTGTTGATGGATTATTAGTTATTACTACACTTGTGCGGATGCCTTTGGCACCATGAGGTTCTCTTAGTTTTCTATGAGGGTTGAGTTTGTTTCCGTAAGCCGACATTGTTTTTATTTTTTAAATATATTTTTTAAAATTAAATAAAATAAACAATGGCTGAAGGAGGATTTGAAAATCCTACGTTCGATCCAGATGATTATGATGAATATTATGATTTTGATGATGATGATGCACCGATGGTGCCTGATGAGCCTGTTCTAAGAAGTCTTCTTAATCAAAGCGACCATATTGCTGAACTTCGTGGGGAGTTGAAAGAATCCGAACTTGAAGCATACAAGAAAAATCTTGTAAAATCCTTTTATGATGAAATAGAAAAACGATATAAAATGACACCGGACAAAATGGATTATGACCAGTTTAAAGTATCAGATGATGGTAAAACATTATACTGGATTGTTGGTGATAAAGAAATAAGAATAACTGCCAGGCAAGGCTCTTTTACATTTCTTGCTCTTGGTTCTTTGGCAAATGAATATAACAGGATTATTGGCTCTGGGGGAACAAGGGCGATAAGACAATTTTTGACAGTAAAACAAAAGTATCACAAAAATTTAGACAAAAGTTGCAAGAGTTGGAGAGCACAATTTACCAGATAATGTGGATGCTATTCCATTACAAGATTTATCACGTGATATAGATAGCATAAACGCATCACTGGATAACATAGAGACATCATTGTATGACTGGGATGTGATTGAGCGTCCTGATGTTTCAACACAAACAAATATAGACAGGCGTGAAATGGATGGAATAGTAAAAGCAATGACAACTGTCAAGGAAGAACTCACCAATAACGTGGCAAAACTTACACAACTTGATAAAGACATAACAAGAGAAAAACAAAAGTTAGAACAAGCTAAGACTGATAATGATGAATTCCAGATAAAAAGAATTAGCGATCGCATCAAAGACCTTGAAGTTGAAAGAGGTGCAAGAATGGATGTCATCAATGAAATCAGTGAAGCTTTTCGTAACCAAGTAAGCAGGATAAAAGAAACAATAAACAAAATGTTAAACGAGAATACAACACTTGGTGAGAGGATCAAAACCTTGTTTAAGGAGCAAGGTATTACTATTGTTAGTATCCTGACTGCGTTTGGTATGATTCTTGGGGTGATAATTAATTCTATTATTCCCACATCAAGTGCTGCTCCAACTCCAACTCCAACTCCAACCCCAAAGCCTGATCCATCAAGTGTAAAAGATTGGATAAAAAAACAACTATTTAATCTTGGTAAACTTCTTGCCAACCTAGCTGGTAAAGCTGCTGCAGCACTTCCAGGAGTTATTGGTGCAATAGTATCATGGCTTTTATCTGCAACAGGTAATGTTATTAATTGGCTTGGTAACAATCTATGGGCTTTGCTTGTGTTTGTTTCCGGGTTGTTATATGTGGCAGCCAAAGAGTGGTTTAGTAAATCTCATAAATAAGTAATGCAGCAATACCTATTACTATAGTACCAACAATTATAGTTGTTTTGTTATCTTCGTGTTCAATCGCTATTTTTTGTATTTCTGGTGGGTTATGTTCCACAGTTTTATGTATTGATGATTTATCAAAGTCAGAATGTTCCGGTAAAAATTTCTTTGTTGTGGTGCCTTGAAAAGGTTGAATATTTTTTGGTGGCACTGGTTTTACATTTACATCATTATTCAATCCTAATGCTTGTGCATCGGTTGCTATTACAATTTCATTATTGTAGTCTTGTATTGTTCCAATTCTCAACTCCATGTCACTCGGAGACATGTACAATCCACTTCCATAGACACAATTTACTTTACTTCTTGCATATTTTAGGGTGTTTTCATATCTTGAAATTTGACTGGGTAAGTCGATGGGGCTATTTATTGCGTCCTCTACATTTGCTAAAAATTGTTTCTGTGCGTCAAATGCTGTTCCAGTTCCAAGTATATCAGTTCTTGTTTGTGATTGTGAACCAAGAATTGCCCAGCAGTATGTTCTTATGCTGTCATTAATTCTTTCTACTCCTGCTCTTGTAAATCCAGATGAACTATCTAGTATAAAAGTAGACCAACTATTTTCAGCCTCAAATCCTTGTGCAATGTAATCAATATGATATGTTTTATCACTCTCATAGACTGTAAAACTCATCGTTTTGTTGTCGTATACAGTATTTACCAAAGGATGATAACCAATATTTGTCCAGTAATTATAAATTGTTCCTAGACCATTATTATAGCTTTGTTTCTGTCTCCAGTCTGAATTTAAGTCAATGTTAAACTCCTTGCATATTCTCTCGTATGCGTTTCGGTTATATGTGTTATTAAACGCATTCCAATTTGAGTCTTGAGGCATTGCTACACTCATTTCAAATAATATTCTTCTGACTTGGTAGTAGACATGAAATCGAAATAACGAACCAACCAAATCATCAGCTTTTAGATGATTGTTGAAATCAATGCCACATCCAGTTGTCGCACACCAAATAGCAAAGTTTAACTGATTCTGCCAAAATAACATCCAATCTGTTCCCCAGCGTTGGACTATAGCATCTGATTTGACGTATGGGAGTTTATATTTTTCAAAGACATTGGGGAATGATGCTTTAAAGCCTTTACCGTCTGATGTAATGACTATGTTTTGATTTATTATATCTATCACTTTCTTGCTAAAAGTATTTAAATATTGAGCATCCGGGTTATATTTGAATTCTTTAGAAATCATTTTTATTTGTGTTTTATATATATATATTAAAAAACAAATGTTTCATACAATTTCAAACATAGACAACTCTATTAATTTACAACAGTATATCGATAATAGAGATGGAACTAAGCGCGTCGGATTAAAAAGTTTTATATATATACACTATCGGTTGGTATAATATTATTCATGAAACCATAAAGACACGAAACCCAGATAAAATAGAACATTTAGAAGGTGGACTCTATAACTTTCAAGACTTGGTAAAAGATTTTAAATTGCTAAATGAAAATATTATCCTGGACAGTATTGAGGAAATTGGCTTCAGCATTATACATGTACGTCCGCCAATAGAAACACGAATGTCAAGCGGTCTTTCAAAAATGCTGGGATTCAAGGACAGAAAATGGTTGACAGGTACTACTTTAGGAGATTACCCAATTAATTTAGCTCCTTATAAACAGCTATATGTTCATCTGGAACAAGTTAATACGAGTAGTAATTATTTCAATGGCGCACCAAGTACTATTATAGGGGTTGTGCCTGTAGTAAATAAGCAGTATGGAGATATTGTATATACAAGTTTTTATCCTGAATATCACTGTCTTATGAATGGTACAATTTCTGAATTAAAAATAGAAGTCAGAGATGAGTATGGCAACAAGATAGATAATCGCGGTTTGCCTATGAGTTGTGTTTTAGAAATTATTTAAAAAATATATTTTTATAAAAAAACAAACAATGAGTATATATGGACCAACAAGACCTAAAAAAAACAAAAGACTTAGAGGCTTTAATAAATGATGTTCAAAATTTATATAGGCGAGTTGTGCCTTTTGTTGACCAGTTTAATCATTTAAAAAATAGAGTTGATAATCTTAAATATGGAATTATAACAATATTTGCAGAGGCTAAGGGCCCACTTGTGTTGAATAGAATACTCTCATTTGGTAACGGCGGGGCAGAAAAAAATGTGGGGCATGTAATGACACGCCGTGGACGGATTATGGGAATAGGTTTAGCAAGTGACCGATTAGTTGGTGACGTAACTGTAATAGTTTCTGTCAATGGTGTTGAACAACCAAATTATGGTATAACGCTTCACATCATCCCACGCAATCATGATAACTTTGATAAACCTTTAGAGATTGGTGCTGGTTCTGTTGTTAACTTTGTATGCAAGGTTGCTAACGCTACAGCTGTAAATACGGTGGCATCATTATTAATTGAATTAATTTAATGTTTTATTTATTAATAAAAAATGAAGCAACCGACAGCACCAAGTTTATATCCTGATTTGCCAGTGGAAGACGGACAAAATTATAGATTACAAAAGATTTCAGAAATTGAAAAAAAGTTAATTACAGAACGAGATATACGTCAGTCACTTTATAAAAAATATAAACGTGGTATTAATATTACAGATGGAATTGACACTACCTTAATATCTACAGGTGTTATTATGGCTGGGATTGGATTTGTTATTCCAGTTTTGTTACCTTTAGAAATAGCAGCAATAGTATGTGGAGCTACAGGTGTTTGTGTTAATTTTATCAGACGCAAGCTTAATGTAAAAGCTCAAAAACATCATGAAATAAAAACTTTGGCAGAGGCTAAGTTAAATAGTATAAAGCAGTTAATATCAAAAGCGTTGAGTGATGCACAACTATCTGATCAAGAGTTTAAGATGATTTTAGATGAGTTAGATAAATATTATAGTTTAAAAGAAGACACCAAACAAAAAAAGGCTAAAATAAGTGAAGCTCAAAAAAAAGAACTAGTGGAGCAGGGAAGAAAAGAAGCAATGGTAACCTTACAAAAAAGTCTAAAAAGTGTGTAATAAATTGTTTTAGTAATGTGTATGAGTACCATCCACCACCTTTGTATTCAAGGTCAGAAAATTGTTAATTGAATGTAATTTTGATAACAAATCGACAAATTTGTTTTGTATTAAATAAACATTTTATAATTTTGATAACTTATAAAAAAAATTAAACTTGCAATCTTCACTACCCCTATTTTAAAAAAGTTTTAATAAATCAAGTAAAATCACCATTTCATGAAATATTTGGGCAAAATCAACAAATAACAAGCAAAATCAGCATTTCATGCTGATTTGTAGATAGGTGTGTTTAAAAAAATTAAAAAATTCCTGTGGTATTTTCGGCAACTCAAAAATACCACAGGACCCCCATTTTACATATATATCATGCAGAACGAAATTATTTGCATTAAAAGAAATAGCTGTGAGAATCTTGTGGTTTTATGTTCTGTACCTATCATATTGCTGTGATGCGGCCTGTAGGGAATGCGGTTCGATTCGATCGTCACTTTCTGATTACATCCATAAATAACCACAGTATTTCAATTGACTTAATTTAATATTAATATAAGTATATCACACGTCCATGCATACAACTAAGTTTTCAAATATGGAACGAGGGTGAGATAATTTGAGATGAAAACTCTGATTCAAGAAAAACTTGCAAGAAAAGTATTTACAAAGTGTGATATACTTCTCTTTGGACGTATGGTATTTAGGGTTATGTCAATTGAAATGTGGCGGTTGTTTATGCTGGCATTGACTGATGTCTTTCAAAATATCGCCGGAAAGTGTGGGTGGGGTCGGGCCACATACTTTACCTATAGGCCGCGTCATAGCTCTATCGTAGGTACATAATATAAAACCTTGAGCGCTATGATTCTCACAGCTAGCAAAGAAAATTAACATTATTCATCTTATAAGTTTCTCTTGTTTATGATTGGGACCAGTGTGATACAAATCTGTGTTTTTTTAATTAAAATTGTGTTATATTTAACTGTATATATTGGCAATATCTGTAATATGATTATTTTTTTAAGAAGGCCCAAGTGTGTGTGTGTGTGTGTGCGTGCGTGCGTGCGTGCGTGTGTGAGTATAGTCCCTTCGCCTTTTAACCAATAGGACGTGCTAAAGGTATAGATACACAGGTTCTGGACCGGAAGAAGGCCCAATAGACAAAATCTCCCTTTAATTAAATTAACTCATAGAAATAAAAATTGAAATTATTTAATATAGGTCTATAGATCACGCAAAAGGATTTATTATAAACATCGTCATAACTTTTTTTGAATAATCACGTGACCTAACCGTTCGCCCTACTTCCTTTGACGTTGACAGAGTCAAATGAGGAACGAGTGTACTCTGGGTAGAGATTGACCATTTCATTAGAACAAAGGGTTGCAGTAATTTATACGGTACAAAACATTCATTTTATCAGTATTCGCAACATAAACCCACACACCCTCACCTGCTACTGAAACCAGTGTTTTGGGCTTTTTTATGTTTATATTTTCAGAGCACGGAGTCTTCACCGGTTTCAGTCTGGTCCTTCCGTCACGGCTTCAACAGGGTTTACAGCAATCCACATTCGGGATACTCTCATGGTGGCCTCAGTTTTTCTGACTTATTGTGTAGTTGATAAGAATTAACTACACATTTTTATCTTCTATTTTGTTGAAGCCGTGGCCAATATATTCCAATAAACATAAACTGTAAACTTCGCCTTGTATTGTTCTAAAGCCATCTTTAATAAGCAATAAGTGTGAGAAACATAGACATTGTTATGCTTTTCAAACAGAAAAAAATGCTAAATTATAAATAAAAACAATAACCGGCGAGACAATGGTTAGTTTACTTGTAGTCTTGTTTTTTTTCGTTTTTTTTCATCTCGGTTTTGGTCATTTTGTAGTGGACACGTTTTGTAAGGACAAATGGACTGGGTCCAATACGTCTTGTAGGAAAAATGGACTGGGTCCAATACGGCTTGTAAGTACAAATGTACTGGGTCCAATACGGCTTGTAAGTACAAATGGACTGGGTCCAATACGGCGTGTAAGGACAAATAGACTGGGTCCAGTACGGCTTGTAAGTACAAATGGACTGGGTCCAATGCGGCTTGTAAGTACAAATGGACTGGGTCCAATACGGCTTGTAAGAACAAATGGACTGGGTCCAATACGGTTGTAAGTAAAAATGGACTTGGTCCAATACGTCTTGTAAGTACAAATGGACTGGGTCCAATACGGTTGTAAGTACAAATGTACTGGGTCCAATACGTCTTGTAGGACAAATGGACTGGGTCCAATGCGGCTTGTAAGTACAAATGGACTGGGTCCAATTCGGCTTGTAAGGACAAATGGACTGGGTCCAATACGGTTGTAAGTACAAATGGACTTGGTCCAATACGTCTTGTAAGTACAAATGGACTGGATCCAATACGGCTTGTAAGTACAAATGTACTGGGTCCAATACGTCGTATAGGACAAATGGACTGGGTCCAATGCGGCTTGTAAGTACAAATGGATTGGGTCCAATACGGCTTGTAAGGACAAATGGACTGGGTCAAATACGGTTGTAAGTACTTACGGCTTGGACTGGGTCAAATACGGTTGTAAGTACTTACGGCTTGTAAGTACAAATGGACTGGGTCCAATACGGCTTGTAAGTACAAATGGACTGGGTCCAGTATGGCTTGTAAGTACAAATGTACTGGGTCCAATACGTCTTGTAGGACAAATGGACTGGGTCCAATACGTCTTGTAAGGACAAATGGACTGGGTCCAATACGTCTTGTAGGACAAATGGACTGGGTCCAATGCGGCTTGTAGGACAAATGGACTGGGTCCAATGCGGCTTGTAAGTACAAATGGACTGGGTCCAATACGGTTGTAAGTAAAAATGGACTTGGTCCAATACGTCTTGTAAGTACAAATGGACTGGGTCCAATACGGTTGTAAGTACAAATGTACTAGGTCCAATACGTCTTGTAGGACAAATGGACTGGGTCCAATGCGGCTTGTAAGTACAAATGGACTGGGTCCAAAACGGCTTGTAAGGACAAATGGACTGGGTCCAATACGGTTGTAAGTACAAATGGACTTGGTCCAATACGTCTTGTAAGTACAAATGGACTGGGTCCAATACGGCTTGTAAGTACAAATGTACTGGGTCCAATACGTCTTATAGGACAAATGGACTGGGTCCAATGCGGCTTGTAAGTACAAATGGACTGGGTCCAATACGGCTTGTAAGGACAAATGAAATGGGTCCAATACGGTTGTAAGTACAAATGGACTTGGTCCAATACGGCTTGTAAGTACAAATGGACTGGGTCCAATACGGCTTGTAAGTACAAATGTACTGGGTCCAATGCGGCTTGTAAGTAAAAATGGACTTGGTCCAATACGTCTTGTAAGTACAAATGGACTGGGTCCAATACGGTTGTAAGTACAAATGTACTGGGTCCAATACGTCTTGTAGGACAAATGGACTGGGTCCAATGCGGCTTGTAAGTACAAATGGACTGGGTCCAATACGGCTTGTAAGGACAAATGGACTGGGTCCAATACGGTTGTAAGTACAAATGGACTTGGTCCAATACGTCTTGTAAGTACAAATGGACTGGGTCCAATACGGCTTGTAAGTACAAATGTACTGGGTCCAATACGTCTTATAGGACAAATGGACTGGGTCCAATGCGGCTTGTAAGTACAAATGGACTGGGTCCAATACGGCTTGTAAGGACAAATGGACTGGGTCCAATACGGTTGTAAGTACAAATGGACTTGGTCCAATACGGCTTGTAAGTACAAATGGACTGGGTCCAATACGGCTTGTAGGACAAATGGACTGGGTCCAATGCGGCTTGTTAGTACAAATGTACTTGGTCCAATACGGCTTGTAAGTACAAATGGACTGGGTCCAATACGGCTTGTAAGTACAAATGGACTGGGTCCAGTATGGCTTGTAAGTACAAATGTACTGGGTCCAATACGGCTTGTCAGTACAAATGGACTGGGTCCAATACGGCTTGTAAGTACAAATGGACTGGGTCCAGTACGGCTTGGTCCAGTACGGCTTGTAAGTACAAATGGACTGGGTCCAATACGGCTTGTAAGTACAAATGGACTGGGTCTAGTATGGCTTGTAAGTACAAATGGACTGGGTCCAGTATGGCTTGTAAGTACAAATGGACTGGGTCCAATACGTCTTGTAAGGACAAATAGACTGGGTCAAATACGGCTTGTAAGTACAAATGGACTGTGTCCAATACGGCTTGTAAGTACAAATGGACTGGGTCCAATACGTCTTGTAGGACAAATGGACTGGGTCCAGTACGGCTTGTAAGGACAAATGGACTGGGTCCAATACGTATTGTAAGTACAAATGGACAAATGGACTGGGTCCAATACGGCTTGTAAGTACAAATGGACTGGGTCTAGTATGGCTTGTAAGGACAAATGGACTGGGTCCAGTACGGCTTGTAAGGACAAATGGACTGGGTCCAATACGGCTTGTAAGTACAAATTGACTGGGTCCAGTATGGCTTGTAAGGACAAATGGACTGGTCCAATACGGTTTGTAAGGACAAATGGACTGGGTCCAGTACGGCTTGTAAGTACAAATGGACTAGGTCCAATACGGCTTGTAAGGACAAATGGACTGGGTCCAATACGGCTTGTAAGTACAAATGGACAGATGGACTGGGTCCAATACGGCTTGTAAGGACAAATGGACTGGGTCCAGTATGGCTTGTAAGGACAAATGGACTGGGTCCAATACGTCTTGTATTAAAGGACAAATGGACTGGGTCCAATGCGGCTTGTAAGTACAAATGGACTGGGTCCAGTACGGCTTCAAGCCTTGTAAGGACAAATGGACTGGGTCCAATGCATGATTATTTCCTTAATATACTGTTTAGAATGCAAACATATAAAGTTTTATTGTAACCTGTAATATAACTGTGACTTTAAAGAACCCATAACTGTACAGCTTGCGTGTCGAAATGATATATCACGCATCGCAAAGCAAGAAAATTATGATTTATTGTGAAAGTTTGTTTTAATAACAGTGTCGTAATATCACGTTTGCACTGAGGTAAAATGCAACTATACTGAACGGAAAAAGAAACGCATAATCAAAAAATTATTATATATCAAATGCTTTTAATGACGAATGGTAAAATAGTGTCATCAAATCGCATGATGTTTTGATGACTTCAGTCGACTTCATACGTCGATAATTTCGCGTCATGGAAATAAACAAAACGGTACAAATTCCATCCAAAGCTCATCAAACAATTCTTACCTATTAAAAACAATATAAAAGTGTACAATAAAACGTTTATTGAACTTGTGTGGCAAAATATTACTTGGAACTTGTTTGGCAAAATATTACTTGGAACTTGTTTTGGCGCAGAACGAGGTCGTCATCCTTTGTAAAAACAACTTGTTCAAAGAAATACGTTGCAGTACAAATTCAATAAACTATGATATCAGCCCAAGAAAGGCAGTGCAATATTGCAGGATATTAGACACATGTATACCTACGTATAGGGAACATTTGCTGTTTAGAATAGAATAACCGTTTTCATTTCATTGAAGAGTAAGATAAGAAGTAAAGAGTCATTTATTTGGTAAACATAGTTTTAGTCTTGTGATTTTTCAGCAAAACGACACATTTATTTTTATTTGATGTCTGACAATCAGTTTAATGTAGCTATCTCGCCAACAACAGCTAAAATTTACAACATATGTACACAATTTCTAAGCCTATTGACGACGATATATACATGTATATATAGCTTACATATTTTGAGAATTCAAACTCTATAGACACATATAAACGGCTTTAACCACCTAGGCCAAACCGGAAAACAGGAGCGTCGAATTAAGAGTTACCAACTCATACTTCATTTTACGCATATTCAATCAATCATGGGTATTTTATGAACCCATGAATGTACCTGCTTGTTCTATAGAACGTAGACATTGTCCATTCATCTGCTTGTTTATAGACTTCATATTGTCCATCCATCTGCTTGTTTTACAGACTTCATGATACATTTTTATAGATTTGCAAAGCAGAAGGACAATTTAATCTCCTGTAACATTTTGAAGAAATGTGCCCGTTTTTGAACAGAAATTGCAAAATATCGACTGCATGTTGACTGAGGTTATTAATATTCACAATAATTATTATGTGGACATGTTGTGAATACATGTGACCTTTTCCTAGCATAAGGTTTAAAAGATATGAAGTATAATTGTGTTGTATACGGTTGCTGTTTTAAACTGTAACTATGGTGAGCATGTGTGTGTTACTAACACTATTTCTATTGTGGTGCTTTATGAATTGAATTGAATTGAATGTTGTTTAACGGCTCATCAACACAGTATAGGTTATTTAGAGCCGCCAGAGAGCGGGGAAGGATACATAGGAATCCGGGAACCTGCCCTACTCGTATTATCGAATAGATTCCTATGGTTCTTTTACGTGCTCGGAGGATAGACCGATACACGGGAACGCGACGGACGAGGCTGAGGGAAAGTGTCGTGATATGCATGGAGACAAGTTTACAGACATTGATTGGTTGTTGATGGATGTGCCTTGTACACACGTTTAAGAATGATATAAAGGGACAGGCGGCCATTTTGAAATAGTTGTCAAGCATTAAAATCATGCAGCACCTCGATTTCTTAATCCGTTATTATTAATCCGTTATTATTTTGACTTTAAATTTGCTGGCATATAATTAAATAAAAAGTAATAAAACTTGAAGTTTTTAGCTCTACTGATCACAGATCAGCAGAGCTTGTGCCGTGGTGCGTCGTAGGTCGTCCGTAAACTATTTTTTGTGGCGACTACTCCTTCCTCTGAAAGTACTAGATGGATGTTTATAAAACTTTACAGGAATGTTGCCCATAAGGTCTAGTTGATCCTAGCAACAATTCAGCTTGATGTGAAATCCAAGATTGCACTAAAGCTAAAAATATTTTTTTTTAAAAATAGTTTGTAGCTACTACTCCTCTGAAACTATAATTGACACTGATATGGGACCTTTACCAAAATGATCAGCATGATATAATGCTGGTCCTTGGTGAAATCTGATTCGACATCAAACATGGTCACCAGCGGCCAACTTTGTTTACATAGAGTTATATAGGAAAATCTTTTGGCGACTACTCCTCTGAAACTACTCATAGGATTTTTATGAAACTTTATAGGAATGTTGCTTTTGATTTGTAGTTGGTCCTAAGTAAAATTCAGCTCGGCCATAATTTCAAGATCCACCACATCTAAAATAGATTTTAAAAATACAATGTTGTGGCAACTACTGCTTAAAACCATAAGGGGTATTGATTTAGAAGCTTTGCCAAATTGATTGACATGACATGAAGTTGGTTCTAAACAAAGTTCATTTTTATGCAATTCCAAATATGGCCGCCAGCGGACATCCTTGTTTACATAGAGTAGTTATACAGGAAAAACTTGTAGAACCTACTTGATGGATTTTCATAAAACTTTTCAGGAAAATTGCTCTTAATGTTTAGTTGGTTCTAAATAAAGATGATCGGCCTGAACTTCAAGATGGTCAACACGGCTAAAAATAGATTTTAAAAGTACAACTTTATGATGACCATATGTTATTGATTTGGTACCTTTACCAATATGACCGGCATAGCATGAAGATGGTCCTAAACAATTTTGTTTAATTGACATCAAACATGGCCACCACCAGCCATGTTTGTTTACACATAATTATATAGGATAAACTTGTGGCAATGATTTTTATTTGAGAAATATTGAAAATAAAGTTTTACTCTGACAACTGTAAGTACTGCTTGGACTACAAACATGCCTCCTCCAAACATGTTCACAAAAAACAACAACATTTTGTTTGATGATTAACAAGCACTATCCCTTCGAATAATGACAAACATATAAACAAAGTTATGATACTGTTCCAAGATCTAGCTGTTCAGATCTTCAGGAGAGCGTTTCAAGGTCTGATGGACCTCCTGTTAATTTTAGCAATATAATCAACAATTATTAATATTTAATGATTTGCAACAAGAGGCCCAAGAGGGCATGTGGACGCTCTACTGGCTAACGTGGCTCTTATAACGTCAATGAAGCGAGTGACTATCGTCTTAACGAGGCATAATATAGCATTTTTAACTAAATAAAGGGCCATAACTCCGCAGTTACTAAACCGATCTGGCTGGTTTTCGAACTTGCTCGAGCTTTCATTGATATTAACAATCCGGTAAAGTTTAGTAAAGATCGGATGAAAAATGAAAGCCCTATCGTCTTAACGAGGCAAATTATAGCTTTTTTAACTAAATCAAGGGCCATAACTCCACTGTTACTGGTCTAATCTGGCTGGTTTTCAAACGTGTCCGAGCTTTCATTGATATTAACAATCTGGTAAAGTTTGGTAAAGATCGGATGAAAAATGAAGGCCCTATCGTCTTATCGCATAAGCTCTGCTGGCCCTTGGCCAGTAGAGCTAAAAATGAAAGTAAAACTAACGCTATGCTGAAATATTATAAAATAATAACCAACATTGCCATATGTCCATTTAATATAATTTAGATACAAGCAAAGTTTTACGCATGCGAGAGCTGCCGAGAGGAAATAGCATATATCTGGGTAGGGACTGGACACGAAGTTTAACATAATAACATATCAAGTCACGGGTGTTAAAACAATATTGAAAACAATAATGTTGACGTAAACACGCTACGACCATTTATTGTTCTTACCAGACACATTCTTCGTGAGTTTTACCAGCAGTTGTTCCTACCAAACATTTTGAATCAAGGTGGGCGACCTCGCTTCTCTCTGTTAAAATTCCTTGATTTGCCTTACATACTGATTACAATTCGACTTTGGTGAAAAACTTAAAGAAACTGTTCATTGCTACCTTACCATTACATGTGCATATATATGCAGCGAATAAACCCATCGACTAGTGTATAAAACGGCGGTATTTACGAGAATACCGCATTATAAATGGCATAAAAAGGTATTATTCCATTAAAATACAGATTTGCACTTATTCCATTCCAATACTTGCGTTTCATTCAGTTTTCATTATGCTCCGTAAAAAATCCCGGACATGAAGATCCCGGAAATATTACCGCATTCTACACTTTAGTAGACTGCTTTACGAAAACGTCATCTGAGGCAATAAAACGGCAAGCTTTGAACATTGAAAAATATGTGTTTATACCATTCAAGTTTTTTAGACGGGTTCCCTAGGAATTGAAGTTGTAATGCATGCTTATTGTCGGCTATATGATTCACAGTCTGTTAACCATAGACATATTCTAAAGCCATATAAGAGTCAGCTGCCATCAAAAAATACATTTATGTTACTAATAAAGAATTAAACGGGCGTTTTTAGAATTGTGTTTTTGCTGAAGTTGGGGATGGGCGAATGATTGCTAGATTGAATAGTTTTCATTGAGAATGAAGAGCCCCTGAACACATTTCTGGTCAACATTACACTACACTGGCTTTAAATACACCTCTAGATTAGAATACCTGAATTAAAAAGACTTTGGTTTAAACAAAGTCATGATGGCTTTTGTTGTGCACAATTCAGTGCATAAGTGTTACAGAGGTCAGCACATATAAGTTTTAGATATGCAAAATGCATTTTCAGGAAGGATACACCGTAAGTACAATCATCCCTATCAGCTAATGAATTTAGCCCTACTGGCCGAAGGTTTGACAAAGGTTCGGCCAGAAGAGCTTATGGAATGGTGAGTTGTCCGCCGTCCATCGTCCGTTAACTTTTGAACACAATAGATCCTTCATTATTAATCGAATCTTTACCAAACTTTACCAGGGTCTTTATATCAAAGAAAGCTCGGACAAGTTCGAAAAGCAGCCAGATCGGGTTAGTTTCACTAGAGTTATGACCCTTGATTTGCTGAAAAATACCATATTCTGCCTTGTGAACACTCTAGCACCTGATCTTTACCAAACTTGGAGAGATTGTTAATATCAATGAAAGCTCAGAGAAGTTTGAAATTCAGCCAGATCGGATCAGAAACAAAAGAGTTATGGCCCTTGTTTTACTAAAAAATGCCATTTTCTTCCTTATGACCACTCTAGCACCTTCATTTATTATTTTATCTTTACCAAACTTGCGCAGATTGTTAATATCAATAAAAGCTCGGATAAGTTCGAAAACCAGCCAGATCAGATTAGGAACACCGGAGTTATGGCCCTTGATTTACTTAAAAATGCTGTATTTTGCCTCGTTAAGATGATAGGGCCTTCATTTGGCCGGATTTCAATGAAAGTTTGCAGGCATGATCAGTATCAAGCCTAGTTGTGCATATCGTAAACGTGTTCCGGTTGAATGATTTTGGCATAGTGATGGCCCTTTTAAGATTTTAGTACACAAACTTTGTCCGGAATAGTTCTCCTGAAACCCTGGCCGAATTTCAACGAAACTGCAGGGATGATCAGTACCAAGCCTAGTTATGCATATCATCACCGTGTTCCAGCTGTAAGCTTTTTGGCAGCGTTTTTGCCCTTTATAGGTTTTGATATGCTAACTTTGTTTCCCACCACAGACTTCATATAGCCAGTAGAGCGATACAAACCCTCTTGTTTATGTTTCATCCAGTGGAAATGCATGTCAATTTGCAGTGCGGATTCCATACTTTTTGTAAACAAAGAAATGTGTACATCGTTTGAGCTGGGAAGGATTTTCAATGAAATTCTGGTGACTAACTCTTTAGATATAAGCTGACAGGTCACACAGGTGAGGAGAGAGTGGGGTGGGGGTTGGACTATGGCAAAGCATTTATTTTTATGCAACCTACAAAGGTATGTATCTTTTATTTTTGGTTGTTTAAACAATAACTGATCTCTTGTTTTAAACACAAAGACAATGCATAGCCTGACCAAAGGACCATCGTATTTCAATTGAATGTGTCTTTATAATCAGACGCTTAATGGAAAACCTAGTTTTTCGTGGAATTTCCACGTTTGTTTGTGAATGTTATGCGTGGACATGTGATATGAAAGTGTATTAAATCGAAATACGCTGGCTGTTAAAGGAAGACATTGCGCCATGATACGAACGTCGAATAAAATGTAGCATTCAGGGCATCTTTCTCACAGACAAAATGCAATCAACTAAAACACGTAATAAACAACAAACACAAGGATTAATAGAAGCAAAGTATGTGACAGTAAAACACCACAAACATATAACTCAGACACAAAGTATGTGACAGTACCACACCACACACATATAACTCAGACACAAAGTATGTGACAGTACCACACCACAAACATATAACTCAGACACAAAGTATGTGACAGTACCACACCACAAACATATAACTCAGACACAAAGTATGTGACAGTGCCACACCACAAACATATAACTCAGACACTGACAGTACCACACCACAAACATGTAACTCAGACACAAATTATGTGACAGTGCCACTCCACAAACATATAACTCTGCAGCGAAACTTCAAACATACCATAAATACTACTTGAAAATATACATTCTGTAATAATGTTTAACTCTGCCTGGGATGATAATTAAAGTCATATAAAGCCCTGACTCTACTGACTATGGAACGCCGTTTGCACAATAACCCGTAAATCCCGCAAAGCTTAAGTTTATGCTCAGAAACCCATGTTAACGAAATTGGCACACGCCAAATGAATAATAATCTCGTAAACCTAGGTTTCTGACAGAAACGTAAGTTTCCATTTCATAAACAGCGGTTTCTAACCTAGGTTATAGTTCAGGAAACAGGTTTCTCAACGCCGTTTGCAAAATAATGTTGATAACTTAGGTGACAATTGTGACCAGTCAAACGATTTTATTTTATTGGTGCTCATCATTCATTACCCAGCTTTCAAGCTTTCAGGTACTGCGACAAATGAATATTTTAGTCTGGGTAAACTGGAATGAACATTGACATATAGGGCATTGGGATAAAGCAGTAAAAATACTCGTTGTTTCGCTTGCTTTACTTATACGAGTGCATGTATGTGCATAAGTTTGGCCTATTCCGTTGTATCTGCTGTTGTACAATTAAATCCCCGAATTTTGCGTGATTTGACAAATACTATATTAATTACTACCGATCCTTAATATTTGAAACGTATACATCTATCACTTTGAACATTTTAAACAGGGTACATGCATGTCACATTATTGAGTTATTTTAATACAGCGTTTTACATCGATGGGCAAAGCATTTAATATTTAACATCAATTTCAGTTGACGCCACAGGCTTACAAAATCTACATAAATAAATGTACATCTGTTCAGCTTGAACAAGGCTGCATAATGGATGCATTATTTTGCAAGTATTATCTAACGAAACATCAAACTTGAAGTACTATTAAAATAGAAAGTTATTTTGTCTGTGTTCATAAACACATTAAATTCGTTTTACTTATTACATCGTGCACATTATATGGAGCTCCATGAATTAACATGTCGCCATTTGTCAATCATTTATCCATTTCAACCAATTAAACCAGAGCGATACCCCGACAAACAACAGCACGTGTATAAAGCACGTGCAACTATGTTATATAAACTATTGTCAATGTACTCCGACATCAACAATAGGGCGGAGATATAGGGCGGAGATATCTAAGTACTGTCGACATGTCAGTGCTGTCGTTTGTCAGGGGTATCGTTCTGGTTTGACTGGTTGAAATTAATAAATGATTGACAACTGGTGACATGTTAATTGAGATAATGGCGGCGGTAAAACGTCTCCCCGTGCTTGCAATCGGAACTTTTTTTCATTTCAGAATGACATTGGAGATCGAGGAGCTTGATATTTATAGATATCGGTGGCAATCTCTACCCAGAGTACACTCGTCCCTCATGTGAGTGCAAGGAACGATAACTCTGCGTGGAGATTGTATCGGTGGTACATTCTATAATGCTTTTGTTTTGTTATTTGAATTTTGAATAAGTGGTTCCACTACTCCAGCCTTTAAAGGTTCTGAGTATTGTTTAATCACTCTTGTATATGTTGCCTGCATTTTAGCTCACCTGAGCCAAAGGCTCAAAGTTAGCTATTGCGACCGCTTTTTGTCCGTCCGTCCGTCCGTTAGCTCTTGGTTATACAACCTCTCCTTGAACAATTATGACCCTATTTCACACGGATGATACTAAGGTCAAATTATTCCAAAATTATACAAATAAGATCAATGCGACATCCAAGATGGCAGCCATTGGTCAAAACCTTAAAAAATCTTCTTATCAAGAACCGCTGAACTATTTTGAAAGTTTTTGTTCATAAATGATCATCAACTCCTAAACTAAAAAATGTGTACAAACGAAGTTCCTAGGGTCAAAAATGGCTGTGCCCCGGGGTTCCAAAGTTTGTTACTATGGAGATTTTACGTTTTACATAAGACTTATATAGGGCATTTGTAAACGATATCTCCTCAGAAACCGCTTGACCAATGTTGACCTAATTTCACTTAGACGATACTGAGGTCCGTGCCTTCCAAAGTTGTACAAATAAGGTGAATGCAACATCCAAGATGGCCGCCATTATCATATATGGTCAAAACCTTAAACAATCTTCTTCTCAAGAACTGCTGACCAGATTTTGACAGTTTTTGTTTATAAATGATCGCCAACTCCTAGACTAAACATTGTACACACGAAGTTTCTAGGGTCAAAAATGGCTGTGCCCCGGGGTTCCAAAGTTTGTATATGGAGATTTTACCTGTTTTACATAGACTTATATAGGGCATTTGTAAACGACATCTCAGAAGCCGCTTGACCAATTTTGATCAAATTTCACTTGGACGATACTGAGGTCAGTGCCTTCCAAAGTTACACAAATTAGGTTAATGCAACATCCAAGATGGCCGCCATTAAAATATATGGTCAAAACCTTAAACAATCTTCTTCTCAAGAACCGCTGAACAGATTTTGGCAGTTTTTGTTTATAAATGATCGCCAACTCAAAGGCTATAAAGATGTGCGAACAAAGTTCCTAGGGTCAAAAATGGCTGTGCCCCGGGGTTCCAAAGTTTGTATATGGAGATTTTACACGTTATACATAGACTTATATGGGGCATTTGTAAACGACATCTCCTCAGAAACTGCTTGACCAATTTTCACCAAATTTCACTTGGACAATAATGAGGTCATTGCCTTCCAAAGTTATACTAATTAGGTCAATGCAACATCCAAGAAGGCCGCCATTACCATATATGGTTAAAACCTTAAAAATATTCTTCTCAAGAACCGTTGAACAGATTTTGACAGTTTTGGTTTATAATAATTGCCAACTCCTAGACTATAAACGTTGTACAAACGAAGTTCCTAGGATCAAAAGTGGCTGTGCCCCGGGGTTCCAAAGTTTGTATATGGAGATTTTACATGTTTTACATAGACTTATATAGAGCATTTGTGAACGACATCTCCTCAGAAACCGCTTGACCAATTTTGACCGAATTTCACTTCGACGATACTGAGGTCAGTGGCATCCAAAGTTAAAAAAATTAGGTTAATGCAACACCCAAGATGGCCGCCATTACCATATATGGTCAAAACCTTAAACAATCTTATTCTCAAGAACCGCTGAACAGATTTTGACAGTTTTTGTTTATAAATGATCGCCAACTCATAGACTATAAAGATGTACAAAGAAAGTTCCTAGGGTCAACAATGGCAATTCCCCGGGGTTCCAAAATTTGTATACGGAGATTTTACATAGACTTATATAGGGCATTTGTAAACGACATCTCCTCAGGAACCGCTTGACCAATTTTGACCTAATTTCACTTGGACAATACTGAGGTCAGTGCCTTCCGAAGTTGTACAAATTAGGTCAATGCAACATCCAAGATGGCCGCCATTACCATATTTGGCTAAAACCTTAAACAATATTCTGCTAAAGAACCGCTGAACAGATTTTGACAGTTTTTGTTTGTAATAATCGCCAACTCATAGACTATAAAGATGTACAAAGTTCCTAGGGTAAAAAATGGCTCTGCCCCGGGGTTCCAAAGTTTGTATACGGAGATTTTAATGTTTTACATAAGACTTATATAGGGCATTTTAAACAACATCTCCTCAGGAACCGCTTGACCAATTTTGACCAAATTTCACGTGGATGATACCGAGGTCAATGCCTTCCAAATTTGTATTAATATGGCAATGCCACATCCAAGATGTCTGCCATTACCATATATGGTCAAAACCTTAAAAAATATCCTTCTCAAGAACCTGACAGTTTTTGTTTATAAATGATTGCCAACTACTAGACTACAAATGTTGTAGAAACAAATTTCCGAGGGTCAAAAATGGCTGTGCTCAGGGGTTAAAGTTTGTATATGGAGATTTTACATGTAAATACATTATATTTTTTTTATAGACTTCTATAGGGCATTAGTAAATGACATCTCCTCAGAAACTGCTTGACCAATTTCAACCAAATTTCACATGGACAAAAACTGAGGTCAGTGCCTTCCAAAGTTTTACAAATTAGGTCAATGTGACATCCAAGATGGCCGCCATTACCATAAATGACCAAAACCTTAAGACATCTTCTTCTCAAGAAACGCCAATTAGATTTTGACAGATTTTGTTTATAAATGATCGTCAACTCCTAGACTACAAGAATTATACAAAAGAAGTTCCTAGCATCAAAAATGGCTGTGCCCCGGGATTCCAGTTTGTGTATGGAGATTTTACATGTTTTACATAGACTTATATAAGGTATCTGTAAACGACATCTCCTCAGAAACCGCTTGACCAATATTGACATCCAAGATGGCCGCCATAACCAAATATGGTCAAAATCTTCTTCTCAAGAACCGCTCAACAGATTTTAACGGGTTTTATTTATAAATGATCGCTAACCCCTACAGAAAATTATACAAACGAAGTTCCTAGGGTCAAAAGTGGCTGTGCCCCGGGGTTCCAAAGTTTGTATATGGAGATTTTACATGTTTTACATAAGACTTATAAAGGGAATTTAAAAAATCTTCTCTAAAAGCACAAGATGTAGATCTCTCATATATTGTTTGTTAGCTTATGGTCCTCTACAAAGTTTGTTTAAATGGTGAAACTGGGTTCATTGCCCCCTAGGGGTCAAAGTTTTACATAGAATAGTATAGGAAAATCTTTGAAAAATCTTATTCTCCAAAACTGTTTGGTCAATTTTCATTGGTCAGTTTTGACCAAACTTCACATGGATGATCCTTAGGTCAATGATTTCCAGTTTCATAGAATTAGTGGGTGCCTTATTTTTTCTATAGAATACATACCAGAGTTTGTGCCTTATATTTCCTATAGAGTAAACATTGTTAAGAAAGCACAATTTAGGTAGGTTTTTGCTTCTTAACTTCCTTAAAGACATTTTCTGTAGTTTTTTCTGCATAACAGATTTTCTTTAAACTGTTTGTACAGTAAGTCTGTTATATATATAGACAGAAAAGACAAAAATAATGGTAGGTCACCATGATTGTTAAAATTGTAAAAAATAATTTGTAATGCCACCGTCATGTCAATCTGTCCAAAAAGTTGAACAAGTCCATGAAATAGCTAAATAAGACATTTTTGAAGTCTAATCATTTATTCATTGGTCACAATTCTGCTAAAATTGTATTAAAGTAAAGAACATTTAATTACAATAACATTTACAGCTCATCTTTATGTAAAACCTATATTTTTTTACAAAATCTGTTGAGACCATTACAATTTATGCACAAATTAGCCCATAATGATACAATTTCCTTTTTTTTTGTATGTTCCCAATAATAGAATTTTTTTTAACTTTCTAAGCACATAGTTTAACATATATAAAAACAAAATGTGCAATAAAAATTATAGGTCCCCATGCTTGTTTAGAAAAAGAATTTGAAACCCTACCCCTATCCTAAAAGGCCAAGTTTTGTATGAAATTATATAGAAATGGTATATTTTCCTTTTTTGTTATGTATAACAGAATTTGTTCAAACTTCCTAGGCACTTATTTGAACATATATTTAGACAATAAATTAAATTAAATTTATAGGTCACCATGCATATTGAGATTTAATATTGGTTTTTGGTTAATTTTTTTAATTTTGTTGGAATTTTTACAAAATGCTATATTTTCCCTATTTTATGTATCTAATTATAGGCCTTTATTTAAATAAAGACAATAAAAAAAATTCAAAAAAGAAAAAGAAAATCCAATAAAAAAAAAAATCAAAAAAAGACAAGCAATACAACTAGACATCAAAAGCAACATTCCTGTAAATTTGTAGGAAAATCCATCCAATAGTTTTAGAAGAGAAGTCGCCCAAAAAAGGTACGCATGGAAAACTACAGCAAATGCCTTTAATACTTAACGAAAGTTATTCAACAAAAGCGCACATACATCTACAATGTGAAGTCTTCGCTCCACCGCAAAAGGTAACTTGATTACTCCAGTACTTTCTGAGGGTGCGGCTACAGGTATAAACAGATTATAGCCCTCCGAAAATGTACAGGGTCATAGATTTTCATTTCCACGACTTTGGAAAGGCATCTCATGAAGTACTGGATGAATTGAATGTTTTTCAGTGTAGGAAAGAGCTCACGTTGGAGATATGTGCTTTAGATAAATACAATTGTTAAATATTCATAAAGTTATGAAGCAAACACTTATTTGAATAGAGCCCTTTGTTGACATTTTTTCATCGATACCACTCAAAATCTCATATGGTTTCGCCACTGTGATATACATGTACCAGGGTTTCTTGCTTAGACTTATGACCTTAAAACAATCAGGTATTGGCTCGAGACTTCAATGTTCGTCTTCAGGGCAGGAACATTTAGACATCCCCGAGTTGAACATATAATTGCCCTCGAGCCGAGCCGGACTATAAAGATAAATAAACAAAATCAATAGATTGAGATAATTCTTGCTGTTTTGATTGAAAGAAATCAATGGATCCTTTCATGATCACAAAGTAACAATTTTGACTGTTTCCAGTTGAGGAACAAATTCAACAATCAGCTAGATATGGTGAGCATTTGTGCCAAGTTATTTCCAAATCCCTCAAGCGGTTCAGGAGATATGGAGAGGACACGAAATATAGTGCACATGACATTCGACCTCTAAGTGTGACCTTGACCTTGAACGAACGCGGCTGGAAGTTGTGCTCTGCACATCGTCTCGATATGGAGAACATTTGTGGTGAGTTATTTCCAAATCCCCCAAGCGGTTCAAGAGAAATGGTGGACACAAAATATAGTGCATATGACCTTCGACCTCTTAAGTATGACCTTGACCTTGAACGGACGTGGCTTGAAGTTGCGCTCTGTAATTAGCCTCGATATTTTGAACATTTATGGCAAGTTATTTCCAAATCCCTCAAGCGGTTCAAGAGATATGGTGGAGACCGACTTGTGACAGAAAGAGATCCAGACAGACATCCAAGCTAAAAACAACACGTCTCCCCAGTATGGGTGGAGACATAATTAATATCCGAGTCAGGGGCAAGTCCGTCTTAAAGGCGACTTACTCTACCAGGGTTTGGGCATCACATTTCCACTGAATATCTAGTAAGCAACTTTGATACACTACTTAACAAATGGTCGCGTTTATTATATTTTTTATTTTTTTGCGTTTATACATTTGCGCATTTCACTGAGCTATGTATGTTTGTATATTGTAAATTTCCAGTTTTCAATGTCACTATCACTGAATCTATGTCTGTGTATTACCGATGAGATGCCATTATTGCAGCTACACCTGCAAACATAAAAAGACACATTTTATTAGAATGGCTGCTTTACTTTAACACTGGTAAATAACATATACTGTATTTCCTCTAATAGTAGCGCTCGGGGCGCTATGCAAAACGCCAAGGGGGCGCTCTGAGGGCTATTCCATTAAAACATACCCGGTACCCATGGAAGGCTATTTAAAATCTCTAAAATATAATTCTGAAGATGTTATTTTATTATTTATTTTTTGTAGGAGGTGCCTTTATTAGGGGAAATACGATGTATCCAAGGAGATGGAGAGCCAAAAACTGTATCAGCTATCCAAAAACTGTATCAGCTATAGATAAGATGTCTGATGGAATACAGTTAATACTTGATGAAACATGGCAGGAACATGGAGCTGTCAAAAATGTAGTTTAGGAGATAATTTAGAAAAAACAAATCTGTCTCTTAGATGCCAAATTTCCAACTAAGTTAACCTATAAAAATCAATTCTATGTGGCTGGTTGAAGAACACTGTAGTCAAGATAACAGAATTGTTCTTATAAAATTTATATTGTATGACGCTCTACTTACTGTCAAATGTAATTTTTTCTGTGATATTTTTTGTTTTGATGTTATCCTCCTGGTTTGTTATATACACATCCTCATCCTGGCCCAGCTGCCAACCATATTTGTTGATCCACAATTGAACAGCAGAATCTGGAACAAAAATGCGTGGAATTGATATTGGCTTTAACCCTTAACCTAGGCACGACTATAATAGCCTTTGCGTCCATTGTTACGATGTCCGGCTGCTGGTCAGTCATTTTCCCCAAAACACCCCTTTTTCACATAAATGGAATGGTTTCAATTCAAAGAAAGAACAGTCCATTATATATTTGTGGCAGGTTAAGGGTTAAATAGAGGGAGAGAATTCACTGTCGAGTTAACTGAGATTAACTTACCTAACCAAAGGGATGTTTAGCGAAAATAACGCAAAATATGAATTTGAACTTGGTAATTTTTGTCGTTCAGCGATGTCCACCAATGCCAACGTATCACAGACAAAGAGTGGCAATCACATACAGTTAACTGAGGTTGTTACCTAACCAAGGTGTTACCTAACCAAGGTTAAGTTTGGGAAATTTATGAACTTGACCTTGGTAATTTTGGCTTTACGTGATGTCCCTTGACCCAACAAAGCATCTGACAAAGTTTCAGAAAAATTCAAGCAGCATTGTTGAGATATAGTTGATTTAAAATGAGGACGCTGCCGCCACCGGAAAAGTGACTGCTATATCTTGCTACCCACTATCGTTTCTAGACAATAAAGGCTAAACACCTATGTGTCAGGTTTTCTTAGGTTACAAATAAGAAATGTCACTGTAAGTGACAAACGCCCCGAAGTATTTGTCTGTATTTCCAGAAGACCTGGGTTTTGCGCGCGACAGGTCATCTTCTTATGGTGAACATTTCTGAAAACCTGTCCATGTATGTTACAGTTATTTACCGCACAGGATTGTACGGATGGACTGACTGACTGACGGATAGTGTGACTACTATATGCCACCACTATAAAAATAAATACCTGGTATTCCTCCAAGAAGTTCTGCGAGTAGTTCGAGAGGTATCGTCTGGTATGTGGCACTCACCACATGACATACAACTGAAACATAACAATAGCTAGGTATAGTCAGGTACGTGACACTCACCACATGGTATACAACTGAAACATAACAATAGCTAGGTATAGTCTGGTACGTGGCACTCACCACATGGCATACCACTGAAACATAACAATAGCTAGGTATAGTCTGGTACGTGGCACTCACCACATGACATACAACTGAAACATAACAATAGCTAGGTATAGTCTGGTATGCGACACTCACAACATGGCATAGAACTGGAACATAACAATAGCTAGGTAGTCTGGTACGTGGCACTCACCACTTGGCATACAACTGAAACATAACAATTCCTAGGATACCAAAATGGTCATGTTTACGTTGGAAATCAAATATGACTGACTACTTACATTTTCTTATTGAATCTTCAAATCCTTTAACTCCCATAGTTAAATCAGGTTCTGTTTTCAGTTGAAACTGCAAACAAAATACATGCACTTTTATATTAAAATATGATACAATTAAATACTAGTAAAAGCAAGTGTGTCAAAGAGGTCTGGTAGAAGCTATCCATCTTAAATACAGCTACCAGAACTGTCTTGCAAATCATTTTAGGCAAATCATTACTTAGGGAGTGAACAGAGACTACAGATCATGAGAAGATTTTACATTATTTTACAATGTGTGCAGAATGATAGTGCCATTAATTTTCCAATTGTGTGAAAGTAACTCTTGTCAATAACAGTATACATTCTGTAGTGCCTCTGCTGGGCTATTAAATAGTCCGGTTTTGGGCATTTTGAAACTAGAAATATGTCTATGGGACAAGGATGCCCCCACTAAAAGCAATCGGCAAAAAATGTAATTTAGGTGAATAAAGGGCCGTAACTCCGATATTACGGGGTCGATTTTGACACCGAATTGCTATGCACATCTTCACATCCTAGGTAAGCATCGTTTATAGTTTCCAAACAATCGGTTGAAAATTGTGGGAGGAGACAAACACAAAACCTTTTTGGGACGGACACTCAGACAGACATGGCTGACGCTATATGCCCCCTCACCATTCGGTTGTGAGGGCATAAAAACATTTCTTTGTTGCTACAACTGCTTTGTCTAAATGGAAATCAACATATAGGTACATCTTTCTAGAGGTTCTGTTTTCTAACAACAAAACACGGCATATAATGGGTAAAATAGGCAAGACAAAAACATGTACGATTCTGGTTACAGACAGACAGCAAGAATATTAAGGGTTGCCTTGGGGGAGCCCGAAAACGTTGGTAACCAGAACCATATCTATATTTAATTTGACTGCATCCAAAAACCCTCATTCATCCCCATAATCAAGTAAGCCATTACCCAGAAGTCTTGGAATTTGCACGTCTCCAACATATCTGCTAGCTTCATCACGCTCAACACAGGCTCCTCTGTTTGCTGGTCACAGTTAAGGTTATATAAATAACAGCTGTCTTCAAAAACAAATTGATTGAAACTGCCATACATGTATACCCACAAATGCATGATCATTTAAATTACGCCAAAAGTAAATAAAATCTGAAAGAGCTCTAAGAGACTAAGACATCTGATAAATGTCATTTGGACTAATTGGTCAATTTGGAACAAATTCATTTGTTTTTGAAAAAGTATATGAGAGAAGTAGGCATATTTAAAATCTAAAAATCAATCCAAGGTACATGCACATTTTATTAGAACTGAGCAAGCAGCTCAGGACAGTTGTATTGTTTGAAATGTCTTTAATTTTAGATAGTTATTAATGGTGGTCATCTTGGATGCTGGGCGTCAACGAAAAACATAATTCTAAAAGGGCATCACCCAAGGAGCCAAGCTTCACTTACATGTACCAGAGTATTCAGAGTGGGGTCAGATAAGTTCATGTCCCTATATTACGTTATGTAAACATTTGAATTCAAACAGCAGCTATTAAGAATATTGGATAATAACAACAAAATGAATGAATGCATACAATCATGCACACTGAACTACTAGCAGTTAGGTGGTCATTTAAAAGTCCTACATTTCAGTATTATATATATGACCATCTTAGTAGACAAGCTACTTTGAAAAACATGAATCTGAAATGGAGTGGCATAGCTTCATTGAAATCCCCTTAAAAACAATGCTGTCTTGAAATAGAATATAAAATAATGACGGTAATAAATGACTAGTTGTGACTAGATTAAAGGATACTCTGACAGTGTCAATGAGGCATTTACAGAGGGTGAAGTCAGTGTGTGGTAGATTGGTGAGGGCCTTCAGTAGTATTTGGGCTGTAACATTCGTCTGATAGTAACCAGGGTTGAACTGATATCTGAAAAACATAATATTACTTATTGTCATGTCTAAGTTTGGTAACAATGTTACATGCATTTATTGAAAAGTCAAATATTATATATAGTACTTTTGTATTGCAAATAACCATTCCTATTAACTAGAACTATCACTGAAGGTGATAAATACCCCCATTTAAATCAAAGTCAAAGGGCCATAATTCTGTAATAAATTAGGAAATCAACAATGGGTGATATAGAAGGACATACGGTCATCCGTTGTTTCGTGTATATAAAGTTTGGGAACAACCCATTCAAATCTGAGGAATGCAAGTAATAAAAATATAATGCGACAAAAATGTGTCAAGAACACGACATTACGGACAGCACGATTCCTATATACATGTAGCCCCCAGTTCACTGTGTGAAAGCGTGGGTATAATGATATACTGGTAGTCAAATCCTATTTATATGAAATTATATCAATAATGTTATTATTTCCAGATACTTATTTAGAATCACCTCCATGACAGGGATAGTAAGACACTGCATCTAAAACTTTCTCGCCTCTCACTGGGAGCTCAACTTAAGGGAGAAAGTGTCGATTCTTACGGATGGCGCGAGATATATAGAGTTTAATTAACATTGTTGAAGTGATACGGGAAATAATTCCCGAGTGAGAAAGATTCTTGCGATATAGAAACGAGTGCTTTTTCGCACAAGTTTCTATATCACAGAATATTTCTCACGAGTGAATAATTTTCCGTATCACTTCAACTATGTTAATTAAACTATACAGTATATATTATGTGATGAATTTCTTTCCAATCGTCTTTTGACACAAGTATTCCTTATTCTGTCACTCCTTTTGCGACAGCGCGGAGTAATATCATGACGTCAATTTGTGACGTAATATCGTGACGTCTATCGTTTAATTCATAACATTTGGCTACTGTGTTATCTTGCACACTAGGCGAGATAGCACAGTAGAGGAAGGGATATGTTGTACATTTTCTTAAACTGGGAAATTTCTATAATTCATCACAGAATATATAATATACAGAACTAGTTCTACCCAGAAAAAAAAGAGGTGATCTTCCTCTACCACAAAAAATTTACCATCATACATGTACACGTATATGGCCTGGCATGTGCTTAAAATGACATAAAACACCATTCAAACAAACAATCATTTAGTACTGCCTTTATAAATTAACTGAATTGAAAACAATTTGGGCAAGTTTATACATATAAACCATATCATCATTGAACATGCCATAATGTATTTAAGCCTCCATAAAGGTTGAAAATATGACAAATATCCAACATAACCAATTTGTGAGATATTCTTAATACATGTAGCTACACATATTATTGAGCCAAGATTAAAAGCCCTCAGAATGGCTGTACTTACAATTTCAAAACTCCGAGGTTGGCTTCTAGATCGTAAGTATTCTCTCTCAGCTGCATATCGACATATCTCTCCAAAGTGCCTAAATTTTCTGGATTGTATCTGATAAAAGATCAATAATCCATATTAGATTGCACTTTCCCAAAGGTGTATTATAATTTCATTTCAATAAGACTGTGTGTTTATTGTAAAAACATGTTTGGGCCGACCATAAAAAATTGTTGGTTTGCTGTATCCCTATCTACCCACGAAAAAGGGCCCTACCCAAAACTTTTAATAGCAGTTCTTTAAGATATCTTCTTTTTTTTACTATTTTTAGTATATTTTTCTTTCATTTCTAAAGGTTTTTACTGTCTAGTTAAAAAAAAAATCACCTACCTACCTACCCACTTATAAAATCCAGGGTCGGGAAACAGCAAACAAATATATTTTTAAGGATGGCCTTGTTGCGGGGCTGATGCTCTACCAATACGCCACCGACGCTTAATATTAGAAAGTGAGGGCCTTCAGGTGCATCTATACTTTAGTCATGCACGCTTGTCCCAAACAACCCAGCGAGTATTTAGTCCCATTATATTATTATTTAGATCCACGTGGAATCCGCTCCCAAATCGTGAAATCAGGTTTTTCGGTGGGCAGTCCGTGCATGTTGTGTCCATTATTCGTTTATCTACATTTACACTAGAGGGTCTACTATGTCAATAAAGATTATTATTATAATAAAAATATACTGTCAATCAATATTATATGCTGAAAAAGAATTAAGTTCAGCAAGTCCTGTACATTTAGCTTAAATAAATTGGATGCTATTTTATAACGTGAAATATTATAAAACATTTGCTTGACATTCTGTAGGGGAGGATCTTCTGCTAATTAATGACCTTTGCCACGCATAGCGTAAAACATGTACACATGAATTTACCATGCAATTTACTTGCTAAACTTATTCTTTGTCAGTATACTTCACACTTACACCTTCATCTATGCAATCAATACCCAATAACTACAACAATATCTATGACGAGAGATAGAGCTCTCTCACAACACGAGGAACTTTAAAGGGAAATCGTCAGTTTGCTTATTGCAGTTCAGTGAAGATTTTGTAATTATATAATGATTTCCTTGTCAGAAACAGTTTCAGTGATTGTAAGTGCTATTAGATGTCTTTTATTCAAAGTGATTTGCTAGCATTTTTTACTAAAAGATTTTGAAATAAAAATATAATAAAATACGATGTTTTTTTATTATTTCATTCATTCCTTATGATACCAGATATACGCCAAATCTCTTATTTTCAACTGGCCTTTAAAAAAACAATTGATGTGGAAAGGTGTACCCATCACCCTTTTTCCACAAAAGATGACACCACTCCTTAAATAAATCCTGGGGAAAGCCCTGCTGTCTTAGGTCCATTGTTGTTCCTAGCATACATTGATGACATGCCAGACTGCACTACATCCCAAGCATGTCTCTTCGCTGATAATGGCTTCCTCTACAGCCCATCAAGAACAACAATGACTGCTCAACACTCCAGCAAGACCTAGACAACCTCTATGGGAATGAGAAGACAAATGGCAGATGTCCTTTAACCCCGACAAATGTAAAGTCACCCGTATCAGTAACAAACATCACCCCATCATCACAAACTACACCAAACACGGTTACACACTCCAATCCATGCAAAGTACCTTGATGTTACCATCAGCAGCAACCTCTCATGGGCAAAACATACCAACAATATCACAAAAAAGGCAAATTCCACCACGGCATTAGGGCATCACCACAAGTAGCAAAGGCAACAGCATACGAGACATTCGTTCTACCAACTCTCGAATATGCTTCATCAGCATGGGCCCCGCACACAGAGCCCGACATAAAAAGCATCGAGATGGTACAGTGAAGGGCAGCCAGATTTGTCATGAATGACTCTCAGCGCACTAGCAGTGTCACAGACATGAACAAATCTCTTGGTTCGGACACGCTACACATGCAAAGACAGAAGGCCAGTACAAACATGATGTACGAAATCACACATCACCTGATGGATATCCCAACTGAGCCATATCGGACTCCATCCACATCTAGGCCATGACACCCGTTTCCGCCAAAATACAAGCATCATACTCGAGCTACCAACACAGCTTTTTTCCAAGAACCATATTCCTTTGGAACTCCCTACCACAAACCATCGTGAGCCAGTCCTCCCTGGAATCATTCCAACAGGTCCTGGCAACCCACAGCTTCTCGACAGCTCGACGCTTTTATTTTTAAACCAGATGTACATAGATGTTTTAAAATGTTGCACGTGCGCACATGCACACCATTGTGAGAATACTCTTTTCTGAGGCTAGGGCTAGGATTTTAAACCCTTTAGCCAAATCTGGCTAAAGCTCTAAAACATTCTTTAGCCAGATTAGAATGTCTTTAGTCAGACTTTTGCCGAGATATTTTGAAAATTATTGAAGGCGCTAAAACCTCGCGTTTGCATTCACGTTAAAAGAGTATGCTTTAATATTAACCTATAGGGTATCAATATTTCCATATCACATGCATGCTGCATTCTGCTTTAGTGCTAATAATTAAAAGATGAGTTGCACAATATTCAAAACTTCTTAAAAAATGTATTTATTTAATGTAAATTAATTTTTAAAAATTGTCAAGACTGAAATTTTAAAAAGGACAGAAATGCATGTTGGAGTCTGTGACTCAGTCTCTGTCTGTTTTCTTTTAACAGGGGTTCCAAAGAAGCTAGAAAGATCGCGTGGACACAATTCAGAAATGCTACATACACCACGACTATCATGCATAGAATAAGTTATAAAAGCCACTTCATTCTACAAGTGTACCAATATTTTGAGTAATCGCACCTTTTGTATTGACTATTGTTTCATGTTGATTGAACAATCAAACATAAAATTGTCACAATTTACAGACAGCTGGTCAAACACTTGCCATTGTTCCAGTTTATGATACTGTGTGTACAACTAATTAGTGGGCACTCCACACTTACCAGTGATCGTAAAGTTCAAAAAGACCGTCGGCCTTTAAACAGAGCATCTCTGGCTTACTAATTCTTGAACAAACAGTGTCACACTTCATGCACTTTTTGTTTTAATCAACCATTTTGGCCTTAAGAGGGCGCCACGTTATTTGATGTTTTACCTGGCTCGATAACGCAATTAAATATATGGATAATATTGAGCGCAGGGACACAAACTAGTTGATCGACAGCGAGAGGCAGAACAGTGGGCGGCGTCTATCGCACGCACACCAATTTGACAGCGGTTTTCAATAAACACTGCGGTAATTAGTTATCGGTCCAAATTGATTGTCGCTAAATAGCTAACAACACCAAGCTGGATATTGGCTTATAAACAGTCAAGGACTTCGTATATAAGAAGACGGGGTTTTCCGAGATTTTTTAGACAAAATCGGTCAGGAATTTGGATTCGCCAGACCGCCGATGTCTGGCGTATTTGCTATGTATATTTTACGATTTTCATTCGCCAGTTTGGGTTACATTTTGCCAAGGGCGAGCCTAGTGAGGGACGCAATTAATCAAGATGATGAGGAGAGAGAGACAGACAGAGATGACAAACTATCAGTTTTTAATGGATTAAACGCACTTGGAATACTTGCAACTGTGGACTAAACATGAAAGTTTATATATAAACGGTATACTCTTCATGTGATTATGCTATGCCTTAACTATTGTAGACAAACTTTAGTATAGGCGGGGTCCGTCGTAACACCCCAAATACCTGCAAACTATCCCCAAACCTGACATAAGATGCTTAAAGGTATTAATTTAAGGTACAACTGTTCATAAATCAATATTAAAATGAGTAAAATATTGCCTTAAAATGGATAAATCAAGCATAACGAGCATATCTTCCTTTTTTCACACCTTCATGACAGAAGCAATCCAACCGGCGACCTGTAAAAGACGGTTAATTTGCCGGGACTTGCCGGTCTCGCGTAGGAGGTGTTAAATGTAAAATTCATTTTTGTATAAAAATGTATACCTTTCGAATCAAAGGTATGCTTGAAATAACCATTTAAGGCAATAAATTAATGTTTTGGATACTTAAATCAATATATAAAGTGTCAGGTTTGGAAAGTTTTGAGGGTTGAGGGATGCTTTTGGAGGGGTTATGGTGGGATTTGGGAGAATTTGGTGGGGTTTTGGGTGTTACGATGGACCGGTATTGGCGAAACCACCGAAACTAATTTGGTTTATATTCAGAAAAAGAAACTTTGCAACACAAAGTTAACATGGTTTCATACTGAAGAATCAATTTATCTTAAAACCGACTGTGATTTACCTGTCTATACCCTTTAAAAGGGTAGCAACTGTTGCCCTCATTGCCTCTGCCATTTTCAATTTTTTTTTCGACACGCACGGAAACAGATTACTTTTTGGCACCGGTAAAATAAAGTCGTAAATAAGGCAATAAGCAATGGGAATAACGTGACAATCGTTTGTTTGTCATCATTATCTTGCAATATATTATGATAATTATCAAATTTTGAATTCTTTGGAAATTTCAAATCTGTTTCGGTTCTTGATTTCGCATTTTAAGACGTTTGCGACAACCATAGTTCGACAAGAATTTTTTTGCAAACAATTTTGGTACTATTTGGCAGAACATAGAATTTAAAGCTTACAGCTGCCTTCAAAATGACCGAAAACAATGCCAAACCAATTCCAGATGCAGAAAAGTTATTAAAAGCTAAAAATTTCAAAGCGGAAGGCAATGAGTGTCATAAATCCAAAGAATTCAGGCTGGCAATTGGAAAGTACCACAGAGCACTGCTTCAATTAAAAGCAATTGGGCAGTCTAAAAGTTCAGGACTAAATGCATTTTTGTCAGAAGAAGACATGGAAGATATGGGTTATTCATCACGTGTGTCACCAGACATGCAGAGTGAAGTTATGACATTGATGTCCGACTGTTATAACAATTTGGCAGGTAAAGTCCAGGCTATTGAATATCTGACGACTAAATGGCCGAGATGACTTAATATAATTATAGTTACAATTCAAGATTTTGCCATTATCAAATCTCGCTCTCGTTTTTCGCGAGATTTCGAGTTCGGGGTGTCTGAACACTAACTCTGTATAGTGAGTATACAGTGTTTATTTGTTTTAGACATATTTTAGAACGTATCATGCAAAAATATTGTGCGAATGCTGTTTCTATGTGTG
Organism: Cyrtodaria siliqua; assembly: GCA_037043455.1. Taxonomy (NCBI): domain Eukaryota; kingdom Metazoa; phylum Mollusca; class Bivalvia; order Adapedonta; family Hiatellidae; genus Cyrtodaria; species Cyrtodaria siliqua. Next base: position 43,576 of record JAWPHD010016631.1, read on the forward strand.
TTAGTAATATAAACTGTCGGACTATTGACTTTTTCTGGGTAAAATGGCTTTTGTATTGCCATTATAATGATACCTTCAAACTGAAAGTAGATGGATGTGCGTTACTCAAATAGCATACTCCTCGCATTTCGTAAATTATTTAAAAGTAATTAGCTTTACTTATTACACTTAAATAAGTAAGTCCCTGCATTTTAATATAAACTGTCAGAAGATTAACCTTTTCTGGGTAAAATGGCCTTTTTATTGCCATTATAATGATACCTTGAAACCGAAAGTAGGTAGATGTATAACTTTCTTGTAAACAGGAACGGTTCATATTAATCTTTTTTACCAGTAGTTTGAGAGTCCAATACTGTACATGCTGAGTTTTAAATTCACCACTTAAACATTAGTATCATGAGTATATAAATTCTCCTTTAAATAATGTTCATAAAAGTATATTCCACAAACGAATATGTATTGCAAAAATGGTAATTGTTACGACAATTATTATGTAAAATAATTAACAGGACTCTGCAATATATTGTTATTCCTACCACAGTATAAGATTTCATAAATCATAGGACCTACTGGTACATAGATATATAGCTATGCCAAAAACAATTAATTGAACAGTTGCTAATGTTGAGTTTATGGCAGGTTGATTATTGCAATCAAAAGATAAAGGGTTTCTCCAATAGTAATAATGCGGTACCCCGTGGCTAATTGGCTGTCCAAAGCAGGATGTTTGTTTAGATCAAAGAGGCCATAAATCACAAACACTGGCTACCCATGGCATGTTGACATTATATATATATGATATATTTGATGTCAACAGTATACATTGTGTAATATTTTAATTTTCAATTTTATGTATATATGTATTATGTATAACATGGGAAAAGCTGTTTGTAGTTATGTTATTAATATGAGCTGTCAGATATTGAATTTGCCGGTGTTAAATGTGGTGTTTGTTTGTAATTATGATGATATTTTGAAACCGAAAGTAGGTAGCCTAATATTGTCGATGTTCCTGACGTTACTCGAAGATCATATTTATTGTGTTTCTTAAATTGATTTAAAGGTTCGTTTATCTGCAAGACCGATGGAAAATGTGACATGAAATACATAATTTCGATTTTAATAACAAACAAGCATATACATGTAACAGACTTCCTTTTTTTTTTTGACAAATCCGACTGAACGTAATCTATTTGTAATGTGTTTAGTTTCACAAAAGCATACTATAAATAAAATTGAAAATTAAAACAGTTAGCTGAAGTTACTGTTTTACCCTCGCCGTATGGACAAATTAAATATGACACAATTATAGTATATATCTGATAACCACCACGCGTAGCCAGTGTTTGTGATTTATGAGAACAAACATCCTGCTTTGGACAGCCAATTAGCCACGGAGTATCGCATTATTATTTTTGGAGAAACCCTTTATCTTTTGATTGCAATAAACAACATGTAAATAAAACCCAACATAAACGACTGTTCAATTAATTGTTTTTGGCATGGCTATATATCTAGAATCTAGGACAAATGCCCCCCCCCCCCCCCCCCCCCCCCCCCCCCCCCCCCCCCCCCCCCCCCCCCCCCCCCCCCCCCCCCCGGACAAATGCCCCCCTGCTCATTATTGTATAGGTGGACAAAAGCCCCCTCATGTTTTTGTATAGGTGGACAAAAGCCCCCTTGAACTTTTTACAAGGTGGACATTAGCAGCCCCACTGATATTTTTGCAAGGGTGGACAAAAGCCCCCCCCCCCCCCCCCCCCCCCGGACAAATATATTATGTGCTATAACATTTAAGCACATCAACAGAAAATGTAAATATTTATTTGATAATGAGTTTTTTATTTGGTTGATTGATGTATGACTAATATAAATCAATGATCTTTAATTATCAAATTAAAAGTTACACTTTTAAAACTTGATTGCAAACATATACTTCCTATAATTGTGTGAATTATGTGATTATTGTGCTGCATATGTATATTGTTTTGCTGTTTTCCTTATCTGGACATGTTTAATAAAATGTTGAAAATACTGCTTGTTTTACTAATAGTTGTCCCTATACAAAAATGAGTAGGGGGCTTTTGTCCACCCTTGCAAAAATATCAAGGGGGCTTATGTCCACCTTGTAAAAAGTTCAGTGGGGCTTTTGTCCACCTATACAAAAACATGAGGGGGCTTTTGTCCACCTATACAAAAATGAGCAGGGGGGCATTTGTCCGGGGGGGTGGGGGGGGGGCATTTGTCCGTATACCATATATCTATGTACCGGTAGGTCCTATGATTTATGAAATCGTATAGTAGGAATACAAAATATTTTGCAGAGTTCTGTTAATTATTTTATCTATGCCGTAACAATTATCGACAGTAAAATACTTTTTGCGATACATATTCGCTTGTGGAATATACTTTTATGAACATTATTTAAAGGAGAATTTATAGACTCTCAAACTACTGATGCCTAATTATTCTTTTATTTTAATTTTATGACTGGTAGACAAGATTAATATGAACCATTCCTGATTACAAGAAAGTTATATAATTATTATATATATAACTTGGTAAATATGATTAAAATGCAGAGACGTATTTAAGTGTAATAAGTAAAGCTAATTACTTTAAATAATTTATGAAACACAAATAAACACTGTATACTCACTATACAGAGTTAGTGTTGAGACACCCCGAACTCGAAATCTCGCGAAAAACGAGAGCGAGATTTGATAATGGCAAAATCTTGAATTGTAACTACAATACGTAGTGTGTTCAACTCATTGGGTTCGTTCAAGATTCTCCCATCGGCAACCACCGATAGTAACATTTGGTGACCATCGGTGGCCATTGGCAACCAACGTGGTTGCCGATGGGAGAACCCTGAATGAACTTAATGTGTTGAACACACTATGTATTGTAGTTACAATATAATTATATTCTCTAAGTCGCGGGAAGATTGGTTACCAATGTTCTACCTACACTGTATCTTGATTTTGAAAGATACATATATTGAATCAGTTTGCATGAATATGCATGAAATATGCAGGGTTTTAAAAGAATCGTACTGTAGATACCTTAATTTTAACAGTAAACTTGGTTGAACATCGGTGATGAAGACCGAGTTTATCACCTACCAGAATGTATTTGGTACATGTCTTATTTCTGAAGTCTGGTCACTGTTTGGTCAGTTTTTTTGATGATGCTCTATCAAAATTATGAATTATCAGACACACGCTTATGATCAGTTAATTATCATATTGGTTGCTAGATAATCAGTCAGTTTGTTTAAGTTATTTTTGAAATAGTACGAGGCAAAAAAAAAAAGAAGTCTGTTTTTGGTCTTTTTCCCAAAAAAATTAGGGTAGGTTGGTAGGAATTGAAAATAGGGTCGGTTGGAAGTCCAGAAACAAACCTTCTTTTTTTTTGGCCTAACCGATTTCATCTTAATAAAACTAGTTGCTGCATTAGGCCTAAAAAAAAATAGGTTTGTTTCTGGTTACGTCCTAAAAAAAACAAGGGTCGGTAGGTAGGGATATTTTTTTTTTTTTTTTTTTTTTTTTTTTTGCACTACTCTTGTATTAAAATGTTATCTACTGTCCATAATTTGGAGTGTATATAGTGTGTCTATGTAAGTTCTACCAAACTTACTTCTATTTTCAGATCATACAAGTATTAAACAGTTTGTTTCTGCATGAATATCTTAATTGATGTTTAAGCCACATAAATAATATTATGCCAACAGCACATTCTCTGCATTGACAATAGCAACGGTGTGTTAGCCGTATTTTCAACATGAAAATCGCCGTCAAATTCTCTTAATTGTATCAAAAGTTCGAAGATATTTAGTTTAAAATATATTTTACTGTATACTCGTCCTGTAGGACAAGTGCCATTGACATGTAACTCGTCCTTATAGAATGTTTATTCGTCCTGCTCTGCCTAAAAGTTCATATGACAAAGTAGTCAGATACCATCATTTAACACTATTATATATAAATAAAACAAAGGGAAACATCATGTTGTTGTTTTTTCGTTATATAAATCAATGAAAATTATGAAACTTTATTATAGATGACTATATTCTATAGTTCACAACAGTCTGATCATGGCCATTACAGTTACTCTGGCATGGTATATATTTTCATCTTTTCCTGTGAAAAATTCCCCTCTTAAAAAAAAGAAAATGTTAAACTACAATACAGGAAAACAGCATACTTTTTGCAATTCCCCTTCCTGAAGGCCCTGGCCCCAGTCATCTAAAAGCTGACTAGTGCCCTTAAAGATTCCCCCGTGAAAGTGTTATTTGTATAACATCAAATACCGTAACGTTCACGCGCCGTGAAATTAGAACGGGAGCCGCATTTTAGAATGTCCCAAAACGGAAATGCGTCATTTCCCAATATCCGGTTGACTTAAATTGCATTTTATCGTTGATTCTAATACACCCGCACTATATAGCCTAGTTTAAAATATCTCGTTATATTGAACGATATATCACTGTAATTTTTGCAACGTTAGGAGAATAAGCATTGCCATTGCGTATTGTGCATTGTAATGTATGCAACGTTAGGAGAGTAAGCAAAGCAATGCGACAGATTTCAGATGTGTGCGTTATTTTCACATTTTAGGGGTATTAGAATAGAAATAGAACATCGTTTACGGTGAATTATCTATAATATATCACGGTTTGTCGTTCAATTGTAAACAATAATTTATCTTTACAATTGAACTCCAAACCGTGATATATTAAACGATAATTCACAGTAAACGATGTTCTATTTCTTAAATAAACAGAGTTGCGACTATTTACTGCATTTAATCGCTTAATAAACTATGTAAGAACTATTTTCTTTGTTGTTGTTTTCTACTGAAATGTTACTCGTCCTCTCGGACGACCGATTCATGTGTTTCACTCGTCCAGATTCGAATTTCACTCGTCAATACGAGCGGACGAGTGGAATTTTCGTGCCCTGCGAGTAGAAACAGCTCATTCTCGAGAGCCAGGTTAAAGATGCATTGACTTGAAACTTACGGACATGTACTGGAAAACATTTTGCAGCGAACAAATACGTTTATTGCCATTTATATACATTTTGTTGAACTGGAGTAGTATTTCGGACGGAAAAAAATCGGATTTTTTTTTCACATCCAAAAAAAATGTTTGGGTCAGGGGTAAAATAATACGGTCAGTTGGGTAACCAGAAACAAACCTATTTTTT
>JAWPHD010016632.1:0-48788 GCA_037043455.1 Cyrtodaria siliqua
TCAAATAATTGATAGAGCGGTTCAAATAATTGAGTTTACATTTTGGCGAGTTACATAGTATTGGGACTATAACTAGGCCATGTTGGCATTGATTAATATTAAAAAATATACAAATAGTCTTCAGAGCCTGAGATAATAATAATGAATATTATAATTTGCATGTAGTCCTTTGTTTGCAGTGTCCTGTGTACAGTTCAATCCATATTGACATGATGATGAGAACTTTCCAATGATGTGTCCACTATTACGGTCATACAATATTTATCATGCTTTAATTAACTTCTCACATAATAAGAATAGTAAGATGTTCATTGTTATTCATTTTCATATCTGATGAGTAACTACTTGCAGTCAAAAATTACTCATATCATCAAGGAGGTAATTTGGACATCAAAGACAATGTGGCCCCCAATACACATGTCTGAATATTCCAAAACATACCCATAACATAGGGGAAAAAATGATGTGGCTGGGGATATGACTTTCTCTCAGACTGCAACTTCTTCTTTTTAGTGTTTTTTATTACAAAAATCTCAGTATGTTTCGTCAAGAGTCTCATTTTAGACTTTCTATAACTGAAATCAGATTATAATTTCAGTTTTTCTAATTGCTTCGTGCGGAGTTTGACAGAAGTTAGAAGATTACTGTCTAAGTATGTGGTATGATAGGCGGTGAGTATAGGTAGCTGAATTCAGTATACTAGGATATTATAAGTTATTCATTTTGTATGGTTAAAGGGTTAAATATTACTTGTCGAGTGAGTTGCTTTGGCAAAAGATCAGTATAACTGTAAACCTGAAGGTGTATGAGAATAAACCATCCAGGGCATCAGTTGTTTATGTGTACACAAACGTTTGGGAGACAATGATTCGAAAATGCTGATCAAAAACGTGGATGGTTTTAAAAAAAACTATTTTTATTCTCTATAAAATTTGATGAAATTTGCATGTTTGTCCTTCTTCCATTTTTGCATATGACAACGTACACTCCGTACAGTTAAGAGTGTTTACTATAGTGGGTCATGTTGTTACTCATACTTTTTTATTATAATAGATAAAAGTCTTTATTTACAGAGGGTAACACATTTAGTTGATGAAACTATCTTCCATGAGGCCCTCGATCACAAACATTGCTTTTGGAGTGCAATATAAGCCATGACTTATTTCTCGGTAATACGCTATTGTATTACAGATGCAACTGAGGACCAAATCACTGTGTTTTGTATACAGTAAAACATTTAATCCAATTGTTTGCGTGGTATATTATGCGATACGATACTTTAATAAATGTGTTGGATAAAAAGATAGGGTACTCGGCAGAGCCTCGTATTCTATCATTTTATTCAACTTGTTTATTAAAATCAATAATACACAGTCATTCATGTAAGATCCTCTATATAATCCCAAATTCTAAAGAATTTGTTCTGTTGTTGAAAACATACGGTGTTATGTCCATATGGAACATTTATTAATAAATATGTTGTGAACTTAACCATTATTTTAGTGATATCAACAAGTAAAGGTACAGCATGAGGCCATCTGAAAGAGCCATTGGTATGACGCCTAATATACAAATGAAAACCATCGTAATATGTGTTTGTTTCATTAGAAAATGTGCATAAGCATTAAATTAAGCACACATGTTACTTGTGTAAAATTTGACGATTCGGGAAGTTTTTTGTTTGCTAAATCATAAATACTCTACTAATTTAAATGAGGTTTACTTTGCTAGCTGTTGGTACATATAGTTCATAAAACTTGTATGTCTAAGAGCCGTACAAAATAATATTATGTTTCATAGAGCAAAAATTAGCTGAGTCATCACGGTCTGTTTCATAAACAATAACTCAATCGGTTATGGATCATGGAGCGTAGTTTATATGCACATTGAATTTGAAACTAAATTTCAGTATGATGTATTTTTAGCTTGACTTTAAAAATTGAAAAGAGCTATTGTCATTACTTGAGCGGTCTGCTTCTGCTGTCCCTGTCCAATGGTTTAAAGTTTGTATCTAGGTAACTGCGTTACACAATGGAATAAAACGTCACACATGTACTGAACATAAATGTTTTTAGAAATAAGCTTGTTATTTAAGTTGTAAGACCGAAACTACTTCACATAATAGAATGAAATTTGATGACCTGCTATGATGATATGAAACATATAACCATGTGAATAATACTGACGCATACACCAAGTAGGTAAAACCTGCATGCATCATGTAACACTAATTTATTTCTGTTTTTTCAAGGTGAAGCTGTAAGATGGATGAGGAGACAATCCCTACTTTATGACGAGAAAAAATATGAATTCAGAATTGAATATGAAAATATGAAAATATAGAATTCTGCATTGCAAAAAGTGATATGTTAAGTGAAATGTGAAAATAGAAATAATAAACTGGATAAAACATAGACTAGCTCTTTCTTGTAATATATATAGTAGCACTTTGCCTTTAGGGTCAAGGGCACATGAATTATGTTGAAATGACCTAAAGTTTGAACGTTACTCGACTCCGCAACCGCCTCCAAAAAGAAGTGATAATACGACGTTTCTGAGACACTTCCGATGCGGTTTGCGGAGAGTAAATTGAAGCAGCAACGTAAGTGTGAATTTAATATTTCGTTTTTTTTCGGCCCTAACTCGATCTTTTTTCAAAAATCGGAGAATGTGGTACGATGTAGTAATGTTTTCCCTACCTGTTTCATGTAGTTGGGTTTCGAAATATATTGAAACATGTGGTCTGTAGAATTGTCATAAGTCAATAACAGGGGGAAAGAAATGATTTAAATGGAAAGTATGAGTGAATTAACAGATCCATAAAAGTTTGTTCTTCACTCTTCCCCAGGGTGACAGACAACATTGTTAATGAAATTACATATTACCAAAATATTGTTCAGTATACACAACATGCAAACATACCACACTCATCGCTGTCCATGCCAACTGTTATACCGGAAAACGAAGCACTGCCTCCCATACACCGACGGCTTGACAACTGGCCCAAGTATGTTTAAAGCCTTCTCCTTCCTATCCCAACGCTCCCCCCCCCCCCCTCCCCCACCCCCCCCCCCCACCCCCCGACACAGCCACCCCAACGTACCCCTACTAGCCATAAGTTGAATCCCAAAGTACACTACCTCTATACGTTACCCACAAAGTACATACTCTATACGTTACCCCAAATTACCATATCTCATTACGTTACCCATATTACCATATCTCTATACGTTACCCGGTAAATTACCATACCTCGATATGTTACCCATTGTAGTAAACATACCTCTATATGTTACCCCAAATTACCATACCTCTATATGTAACCCCAAATACCATACATGTATACGTTGACCCAAATTACCATACCCGTCTATATGTTGACCCCAATTTCCTACCTACTATGTGACCCCAAATTACCATACCTCTATATGTTACCGTCAAATTACCTGTACCTCATACGTTGACCCAAATTACGATACCTCTATACGTCGACCCCAAATTTCCTACTCTCATACGTTACCCCATAGATTACCATACCTCTATACGTTACCCCAAATGACCAGACCTCTGTACGGTTACCCCCCAATTACTATACAGTCTGCCGCATACTTCTGTATGTTAGCCTCGGAAAGTTACCATACTTCTGTACGTTAACCCCAAAGTGTTCTACTTCTGCACGTTACCCCGAAAGTACCATACTTCTGTACGTTTAACCCCAAAGTGTCCTACTTTCTGCACATTATCCCCCAAAGTACCATACTTCTGTACGTTACACACGAACTATCCTACTTCTGTACATTAACCCCAAAGTACCATATTTCTATACGTTACCCATAAAGTGTTCTACTCACAACTCGGAGTGAACATGATGTTCATACACAATTATTTCGTTGTTATATTTTTCAACCATGTAAGTGAAGGGGTACTGAGAATTTCACGATTCATATCACTAATTGTAATTTTTACGTGGATTTTATTTCTAAGTCGGCAAATCGTTTGTTGATCAATAATCACCAAAGTCACGGTAAATTTCGTTTACTACCTTCGGCGTAAACAAAAACTATATTGTTTCCTGTCACCCAACCGAATCGCCGTTTTTACCCTCGACACAACAACTTTTACCCCTTCATTTTTGTGTTGCTTTGTTGTGTTTTTGGCCTTAACAGATATAATTCAATCAGTTTTGCATGTATTTGTGAAAATTGTAATAAAAGGTTACATATTTGCGTTAAGATCTACTCTTGTTGTGTAATGTATATCTCTCAATGCTACAGTCATACGTTTTGAGTCCCGCTTTTACGCGTTTGCACATTGAATAATTGTTTGACAGCTACTCACTAACGCGCGGCAGGACTGTGGTTTTACGAGTTTGTTTCAAAACAGATGAGGTCTAGCCTCTACCAATTTGACGCATAGATAAAAGTCGTAAAAATCTTTAAAAAAATCCCCCCCACTCTCCACACACACACACACACACACACACACACACACATCATTTGTTTTCCGACTTAAGTCTAAAAGGGAGTACATCAGGCCTTTTATGGGGGTCTATAGAGTGTCCCATTTAAAATTGACAAATATTAATATTTTATTCTTCATGACCAGAACATATGAGCCTATAAAATCTTTTATTTGCAAAGAAATTCATTCTGCACAGTAATACGTGCTATCCTAGGTGACGCACCAGGGTTAATTTTAGCATATTACGTGCGAGTCCACCTTAGCTATATGGTGTTCAGAACTGACATTAACAAAATGGTTCTAGCTTCACATCTTTATGAGTGTTTATATCGTGAACTTGAACAGTTTTATAATTTAAGCTGTTTCTAGAAAAAATCCGATGTACCGTTTAAGACCATTGGGCATGAGATTAAACAAACTTTTTTGCATAAAAAAATTATAATTAGAATGAAAAAAAAATTGGGTTATGCTCAGATTCGAACCCATCCCGCTCGCTTTATAATCCTTAATTTTATGGGACTTCCGCTCTCCCGACTGAATTAATAATCCTTTACAAATTTTGATGACCTATAACTATTTATTCTAAAACCGGAGTAGTTCCGAATTGACCCGGTCTAAAATAGTCATTCGGGATTTATACCCAGTCAGATCTTCTTGAATTGCATTCGGTCTCGCGACACGATCGGCACACGTATTCAGATTATTTTACGACCGAAACAGTTACTTTTAACTTCATAGCAAGGGAGGTAAAGACTTCAGAATATTACACAGCGTACTTCAAAAAAAGCTGAATCTTATTCCGGGGAATAGACAGCAACAACTTTTTACAAAGGATAGTAGCTTATGCGATAACCATTACTGACCAAACCTATTAAATATTATATGAAGACTATAAAGGCCATGTATATTTCTTAAATATATAAATCCAAGAAAGATGGAAGATATGCGTTTGGATGGTGTTGCAACAAAAGAAATAAATTATAAAATTAACTGGTTACAAATCTCAATCACTATCCTATGAGAACAATACAGCGTATGAATATATTTGACGCAAGATCACGTGTGATCATGTGATGATGATTATTGATCTATTTGTAGAACGCACAGCTAAACGATGAAACAGATAGATGAAATAGCTATATAAATAATATATAACTTAAAACAATGTATCGAGGAAATTATTTGAAATTTCTAAATGGCATTACCTTGTTTGTATTCGCACTAGAAAAGAAGAAACACCTGTTAAAATATGGGTCTTCTTTTTCAGCAATGCATCGATTCATCAGTGAGGCTGTAGTTAGGATTCGTGAAAAACTATAGCTTGGTGAACAAGTTTACCATGCTAAAAACGGGACAGTGTATAAAGAAATCCCCGCCATGAACTATTCTCTAACCAACAAGGCATCATTAGTAGGCAATTATAACACACCCGATTACCGGCAGCCGTAGGCACAGTTCGGCAGCCATAGGCACAGTTCGACCGGCAGCCGTAGGCACAGTTCCCGGTAAAAATGAATGTTGTGTATGTCAACTGATTCCGTGAAATTTAAACCTATATTATGCGAGTTACGGTAGGTTAAATGTTGAAATTAAGCCAAAAAATGTGATTGTAGAAAGTTAGAGACCTGGTACTCGGTAAATAGTCAAGTTTAAGAGATTTCAGACATACTGCCATAAAATATAATCTGTCCTGAATAAACAGTCCAAATATTTGCCCACAGAACATTTTATTAAAATAATTGTGGGTTTTTAAACACGACCAGGTATTGAAAAAATGGCAGGAGTACGGTACAGTTCCATTATTTGTTGGCAGGTAGCTAGTACAGTTCCGAAAAATGGCAGGCGTATGGTACAGTTCCAAAAACATCGGACGCTAAAGTCTTTTCTCCTTTGGTATAGTGGTGTAATTTCGAAAACTCTAATGAGCAAGTACTGTATATAGAATTATATACATCTTCGGTCCTTCCATAAACGTTTAAGAAAACCCACCAACCGTATGGGAAACGTTAATATAGGCTCGTTTGAACCGTCATTCCGACCAAGGATTTGTACAATAAGAGGATAAGAAAATATGATGAAATCTCGTATGTCTCTCGCGTAGAAAGTACGAGATTTCAGCGTCTATCGATAAGGCGGGTCTTGCGATAAGACGGGTCCGATCGATAACGATACGCGGCGAGCTTACCTGTACGTTTCGACACAAAACCAGTTTTCTTTTAACTGGCGGCTTGTCTAATTACTTGATTACATAGTCAATAGAAAAATCCCTAATTGCATAAAGCACACGGGAATTATGGCTCAGGGTTGTGTCACGAACACGGAGACTAGTTCGAAAATGGTTTCAGATAAAATGTATAAATACACGGTGATACTCTGATTACCGCGAAAATGATGAAGATCCTATGCTCTAAATATGTAATTGTAGCATGGTCACAGACAATTCTCTTTGTTCAGAACAGGTGTAAATCGTTAATTGAAAATAAGACCTGTCAGAATAACTGTGAGAATAACTGTGAGAATAACAGTTAGAATAACTGAAAAGAGTTGAAATGGACATGCTACAAAACAAATAGAGTATGGTTTCATCTCGTTGGTTAATTTAAACACCTCGATGTTTAAATGAACCAACGAGATGAAACCATACTATTCAATTCAATTCAATTATTTTATCAGCATAAACATCATACAATGTTCATCGCCAATTACAATGAGGCGTTACATTACATTGAGAAGAGCATGTATAATACTATCCTGGAGTAAAGCTACAAAAGAGCACTTACCCCTAGTATTTTAAACAACAATTTCGAATAGTATATAGCATAACTAATACAGAGGGGAAAATCATCAGAAAAAGAAAGAGAGAAAGAAAACAAAACAACTCTATACATATAATTTGTTTGTACAGTGGATACATTTCGGTCAAGCTTATTTACAACTCGTGCTATCAGTCCACGCACTAGCGGTTTCACACAATTGCAATTCTTCGGAAAATAAGTCTAAGGCCAGTAGGCAAAAACTATGTGTTTCAGACAGATACTTGAATAATGGTTTACAATCATAATAAATATTACGTTAATCTCGATAATTCACGTTAATTATCTATTATACTCTCACGTCTCAAATCGCTAAATATACATATTTTGCCAATTTACTTAATACACTAGACTGGCTAGAAGTAAGTAGACAATTTAATTTTTTGTAAATTTGGCCAGTGACAATAGTATTTAGGAAGACACTCAATTCTAATATCGCGAAAACATGGACAAACTAAAACAAAATGATATTCATCTTCGATTACATTCTTTGACAGAATACTCATTTACGTTCAGATCTCTCTACATTTTTAAATCTACCTTCTTCTATAGCTAATTTATGGGCAGAACACCTTAGTCTTGTCAAAGAAATACGATGCCTTTCGTTTGCAACACAGTTCAGGTACTTTTTCAACTCCAATATTATTTTTAATTTTCTTGTAGGTTTTTAGCTTTGGTGATGTAGCTAATGAATACCATTGCTGATAATACTGGTCATTTAGTCGCACTATAATTTTCGATAGTTGAAGATTCGTTATATTAGCATTATTCCATAAATAGTTAAAACCTAGATCGTTTAACAAACGCTGTACTTCTGAGGCCCAGGACCCACGAACATTATTATTTACTTGGTCTTTATACTCTATCTATTACTTATTCCTTGCTGTAATAATAAATTACTTTAAATACCAATAATTATCGGACATTTTGTTTTATAATTCTTAAAGGGTTTGGATTACCAGGCGTAAATCATTAATATTAATTGTATTGTTTTCGCTAGGAAAACTAACATTGTGTGACGCGGTGTCGGTTGATATTTGTTTTCTTCTTTTGTAACGATTTTAACCGTACTGCAATTAGACCAATTGAATTAAAAAAAGCATCTTGTTTGTGCAAATGTATGGTAATTAATTAGCGAAATTATCCTTTATTTGTTTCGAGTTTAAAGCGCGGCGTCGGCCGATCCTTTTGATATGTCCCGAGTCTTGAATGCATAATTATAGTTTGATGCTTAAACTGTGATTTTAATCAATGCTTTATTAAAAAAAAACTGTGAACATGCATCTCTTGTACATATTTACCATTTGGTAATGTCATTCTGTTTATCTTTACGTACATGATCTAGATCTTGAAGCTTTATTAGGCGAGTTAAGTGCCAGTGTAAATGAGGTCTCTGATGATGAACTGTGTGATAATGGTGTAGATAGGAGTAATAAGCCGACTCCTAAACTGTCCATGCTATGCATGCCACGAATCATACATACATTTTTTTTCAATTTGTTTGTGCGTGCGTACTTTATCAAAAGCTCCCAATCCTCATCCCATTCCCCGGACGTTTGAATTGTTAGCTCCACTGAGAGTCTTACCGCATGTCATAAAATGCGGTACTTACTCGTGTTTTATTGCTATGATGTTAAGTATATACTTATGCTCGCCCTATGGCACTAGTGTCTTATTGCTGTGAGTGTCATAAAATATATACCGAATATGCACCCTATTTGAGCGAGTTCCTTATCTTTTCTCAAAACACAATGTCATAAAACTGGGTATTGAGACCCATGCTATATTGATTTGGTAGTGCCATAAAATACATGCCGAATATGCAGATATTTAAGCAAGTTGCCGCCTTATCTTTTGCTAATAACAACACCATGTCATAAAACCGGTATTGAGATCCATTCTATATATGCAGCTCATTTGAGCTGGTGTCTTATATTTCGCTGGTAACAACACTAGGTCATTAAAATCCGGTATTGTACTTTACTACATGTAGAGTGCCATACCTGAAGCAACTATTCAAATAGATGCTCCACAAGCTAAACAATAACAAGAAGACAAAATTCAGAAATTCATAGCTTTTTATTTGAGTTATGTAAACAAAACATACGGTAATAAAGAGTTCAAAACATACGGTAATAAAAGAGTTTTAATTAAATTAACATAAACAAGAAATGACACATACAGTGCAAAAACAATATATGGTTCAAATTTGCAGTCCCGTGCATAGGAATGTATAAAGTAGAGTATGGAGTGGTTCCTGAATTCCTCTGTATCCTTCCCCTTTTGAAGCGGCTGAAAATAAACTAAGATAAAGTGTTACTTTTATAAGGGATTAAATGCAGAGTATTGGTTTATAACTGAATATTAATGTTATAATTAATATACCCATGACTTACAATCTGTGTTACGTTGTATTAAGTATCACCGTCGTGAGTTTTCAACATGTACCACTTATTGTAGTAGTATTTTTAAAATTTTAGAATTATTTTTTTAAAGAAATATTGTGTCCCATTGAAATGTGAAAAGAATATACAAATAATGCAACAACAACAACAACAACATATACTTTATTTCACTCAGGTTACATTTTGCATGGTAACAACATGAGGAAAAATAGCAGTTACATTTTTTTCCATTGACGGGTACAATGGTTCAATGGTACAATGAATGTTTAGCATAATCATGGGTAATGAGGTAAGAGTATAACTGTACAGCAGTGGGTGGATGGAGGAGAGGGGAGAGAACTTGGTTGGGGGTGTGGGGGGGGGGGGGGGGGTAAATATACGTGCTATAAGTAATGATATACTATAGAATAATAATAATAATAATGATAATAATAATAATAATAAAATAATAATAATAACGCATGCACAGTATAGATAAGGTTACCGACTTAGTCCATCCGCTTTCTCTTTCTGAAAGCAAAAGTGAGAGAGATAGGTTCTGGAGGTCAGTAGGGTTCGATTTGGTAATGTGTTCTCTGTGTCTTTATCCTATCATATCCGAATAAGTCATATACATTTCACGTGGAGAGGATAGGATACGACAGAAAACAGGCATTACTGAGAATGGGATCAATTTACGAACAATCTCTATATATATATATATATATATATATAATTTTATATAGTGCGTTGGTAAGATTTATAACTGGTTTAATTCATGTTATAGTAATTGAGAATAGCAGTGTGCATACGACATCGATAATAAAACAACAACAACAAAAGACAAAGTACATTTGTAGTTGGGTGTTAAGTGGGTCAGACACTGTGTGCGAAATACACGTGGAATCATGTTTATAGCAAGATTCACGCTTGTCAGGGCCTATAATATATCATGAATGAGCACAGATTAACCAATCGGTAGTCTGTTTTGAGATGTTCGGGTATCACGAGACTGTCGCTATTATTATTATATATCCAATCACGGCAGTGTATACAATGTCATTTCCCCGTTCAGACCATCGAACCAGCAGGACGTGTCCGTCTTCAATGGAGAGTTTCTCGACTATACCGACAACTCTTCAAGCGATGTTGACGCGTCCTGCAGGGGGATCCGGAACGTACTACCATCGTCGACCACCATCAACGTCGGGCCCAACGCCGGGCTCGTAGGATATACATCGAGCCGAACATCGAGCCGAACGTTGAAAGCGTTGAAGATTGTCATCTGCATTCGACATACGTACCGATATGGTATACACCCCACACTAGGGTGATACCGTGGCCCTTCTCAGGGCCGTTTTTTGCAGTCTACTGGAACATAATCACCATGGACATACGTGGAGCCTACACAGATTGAACGTGAGCTTCGAGGCCATTGTATGGTATTCTAAGCAAGGCTAGACAATGGTTCCGGAAACATACAGACGGCTCACTTTGTTGAGATTCCACGTGCAACAACCTACTGGGACTTAATCACCACGGATACATGACGGATACATGATCATGGAGCAGACACAGAATGGGGGACGCCGTAACACCACCTCCGCAAAAGTTGGGGAACTTTCCGGGGGTCGTCAACCATTCTGCGTTTCGTTCTAGAACGTAAACCTCACGGGACCAACAACCACGGGATTCTCAATCAACAGGATTGACCTACTGGATAGGCTTCAAATCTACTGTGTCCTGATTGGTCGGGAGCTTCAAATCATCTTTTCGAGCCGACAATCGGATTGACCTAGTCACAATTCTGCAGGCAATCCGATTGGTCAAAACTTCAATCTTCTTGAGAAAATTTAATCATCGTTGGAATTCTTCAATCAACTCTACTGCTGCTATCTACGATAAACTACTTTGGACGAGGGATGTTATTTACTTGGACTCTTCGGCACATCATAATCTTCTATTGAAAAGCTCGCCAAAATGACTAGTTTCAACACGGCGAGGGTAAATAAAAACTTATCTACTGTATACAATGTTTAAGAATGGACCATGCTTTCATATACAAGTTATTCAGTGCTAAAGTATATATACATAGTACGTTATATTGATGGATTAATCATGGTAGGTAAGTTGATAATTATGACAGTATAAACATGACACATTCTATACATAAGGAAAACATAGTGTAGCTTATGGTGTCGTCTGCACGGAAACATTTCTACCGGGCCATTCAAAATGTTGGGTTAGAATGGCAGAAATGAATACCTCTAATTTTCTGGAATAAAGATATTGTGGTAAACATAATTAAAAACAAAACAAAAAAAACACAATTAGCCGGGTGGACGACACAATAATATACACTCAGTTATGTAGCAAATAATGAACATAAATAATCAACTGTGGAAACATAAAATGCGTAACACCACTGAGAAGTAAAATAAACATGAATACTATCGAAAATAGTTTAAAAGTATATTAACGAATGAGCTTAATTTTTCTAGGGTTGCAACTGTCTTAGTGTTGAGTAGTTCCTTGAATTTGAGGACATTTGGGTTGGTAAAATAATATCGCGGAATCAACTGTGTTCGTTTTGTTTTAAACAAAGGGCAAACTAGCAGATAATGAAACTCGTCAGCTAAATCATTTAATTGACAATGTGGGCACTTTCTTTGGTGGTAAGGAATACGTCTGTTAGTCCAGCGTCCAGTTTCTATTAAGAATTTATGGTTTGCCGTGCGGAATTTAAGCAATGGTATGTATTGATGTTTTGGGAGAGTGGTTAGATACGGCTCAAATGCAATGGTATCCTTAAACAGACTGTAGTTTTTACCCTTAGATGAATCCTGGAGTTGGGAGTTCCACCTTTGTTTAAATTGATCTATTAAAGTTTGTTTTATCGGGAGACATATATTTGTGTTTACTATGTTCTCCTGGTTCAGCCAGATTTCAGTGTTTCCAGTTGAATCTAGAAGGTGTTTGACGTTTTTAATCCATTTATATTCGTGGTTCGAGGTATACATAAATTCGTAGCATACATGAGACAATTTGGCTTCCTTGCTTAAAATGATATTAGTCCAAAAATTAATCACGCGTGATTTCATGATTATTTCGATTGGGTATCTTCCTAGTTCGGCATATAAAATATACAGAGGTGTACTTTTTCTGCTATACGTTATTTTTCGTAGAAAACTTGTATGAATTCGTTCTAGTGAGTCGGTATTTTCGAATCCCCAAATTTCGCAAGCATATGTTAATATTGGAAGGACTGTGTGGTCAAATAACTTCAGTTGGAGGTCAAGTGGTAGGTTTAGATTATATATTCGCGTATAAAGCAAATGCATTGCTTTATTGGCTTGACTAACAATGTGTCTTCTCGCATTAAGAAAGCTACCTGAGGCTGCGAAGAAAACTCCTAAATATTTGTATTTGTCGACTATTTCGAGTTTGACTCCACCTAGATTGAAGTTGTAGTGTGAAGTTTTCTTCGCACCGAATACCATAACTTTAGTTTTACCATAATTAACCTTTAGTTTCCATTCTTGGCAGTAGTTATTAAAATCATCAAGACACGAATGAAATGATTCTTCATTCTCGCTTAATATAACAGTATCATCTGCGTAAAGCAGTATTACAATTTTTATTAGGTTGACTATATTTTCATTCATGTATCTAAAGTTAAGTTTAATGCCGTCATTACCGTTGGATGTGGGATGTTCCTCAAGGTCGTTCAAGAATAGAGAGAACAAAATAGGAGATAGATTTTCACCTTGCCGTACTCCGACTTGGCTGACAAAAAACGCGGACTGTTGTCCATTTACGGACACGCAGGATTTAATATTGTGATACATACTTTGAATAACGTTAAAAAATTTCCCACCGATGCCAGATTGGAGCAATTTTCTCCAGAGACCTATTCGCCAAACTGAATCAAATGCTTGGAAAAAATCAACAAAGGAACAGAACAGTTTTATTTTTTTCGACTTAAACATTTCAGTGAGAAACTGCAATACGTAAATATGGTCTAGTGTTGCATATTTTTGCCTAAATCCGGCTTGGTTTTGTGAGAGAATATTGTGCTCGTCAAGGTATCGGTTAAGTCTATCATTCAGCACTGCTGTAAATAGTTTTCCAAGGCAGCTAAGGATTGTTATTGGGCGGTAGT
Organism: Cyrtodaria siliqua; assembly: GCA_037043455.1. Classification (NCBI taxonomy): domain Eukaryota; kingdom Metazoa; phylum Mollusca; class Bivalvia; order Adapedonta; family Hiatellidae; genus Cyrtodaria; species Cyrtodaria siliqua. The sequence continues at coordinate 13,821 of JAWPHD010016632.1, forward strand.
TTTCAGGGCTTAAGCGGAAGCCTTTATTCTTGAATACTGGGAAAATTATACCCTCAAGCCATGTTTTGCTTGATAAAAGGACAACCATGCAGTATGAAAACTATGTTAGAACACAAATATATTATATATATTTAAAAAAAACATGATTGTGTTCCTATATATTAAAAAGGCGATAACACATGGTATTTTTTTGATTTTCTAAATTATTTCTTAGAAGAAATAATCTGCCAATTTGAAAGCTGAAGAAAAAAATTATAATGCTTTGTATGATGAAATAAAGGTTACCATGCAGTATAAAAATTATATAAGAACACACATATGTGTATTTTTCAGAAGATGAACAGGATTTTATGCTTTTCTATTAAAAAGGCACTAACACACTAGTGTTTCTAAATTTAGTTTTTTATAAGTTAAAAGTGAATTATAACAAGAAATATATGCCCATTTTGAAAGCTGAAATACTCTTTTTTTTATAATGCTTGGTATAAAATAGAGTTAACCATGCAGTATAAAAAGTATATAAGAACACAAATATGTGTTGTTTTTTTAGAAAATAACATGATTGTATGCCTTTCTATTAAAAAGGTAGTAACACACTAGTGTTTCTAAATTTTGCTTTTAAAAGTTCAAAGTGAATTATAACAAGAAATATATGCCCATTTGAAATCTATAATTCTTTTTTTATATAATGCTTGGTATGAAATCAGGTTAACCATGCAGTATAAAAACTATATAAGAACACAAATATGTGTATTATTTTAGAAAATAACATGATTTTACGCCTTTCTATTAAATAGGCAGTAACACACTAGTGTTTCTAAATTTTCAAAGTGAATTATAACAACAAGAAATATACTGCCCATTTGAAAGCTGAGAAAAAAAATAAAATACTTTGTACAAAATAAAGGTAACCATGCAATATTAAAATAATATAAGAACACAAATATGTGTATTTTTAAAAAATAGAACATGATTTTGTGCCTTCCTACTAAAAAGGAGGTAACATCGTATTTTATTTTTTTTTGGTTTTCAACTCAACGTGAAATTTAAATCAGAAAAAAAATACGGAATGGTATCGATATCAATATGTCATTTATTAAATTTTAATAACCAAGTCGTATAACGAATACATTTATAATCAAAATCGTATTTCCTTCAATGGAAAACATATTTTATATCAATATTCCTAAAAATACGATTACCCCACCCGCCAACATCACACTGCCGAGAATCGGGAGAATATCAACATAAAATTACGCTACCAAAGAAAAACATTAGGAAAATAAACACTTCCTCATTAAAATACATCATATTAAACTAATGCTTACTCGATAATTGCTTATATAAAGCGTTATCTTGCTGTTTATCGACATTAATCTACCCAGCGTTGTATTCAATATTTTCCAAAATGGCGGTTGAAGACGATGACTGTCACGTGACACGATCTCGGGATTTCTGTCCGAGAATTTGCGAGACTTCCCTTTTCGCCCTATATAATTTGACCTATTTTCTTATCCTCTTATTGTACAAATCCTTGTTCCGACGGTACAGTACAGGGAAAGACACGTTTTAATAACAATCGTATGTTGAGATGAGTTACGTCCCCTTTTTATAATTCACCACTTATGATAACAGGCGTTTGGTATTTAGATGTTTTGGAACAGCTTGCTTAATTTGAATTATTGCATAGTTAAACCCATCACATTAATTACGTTTTAAGGCCACTCTATGTTACTTAATGTATCTGAATCAAACGTCTACTGATATATAGGACACGCATATAAACCAATAATGTAGTCGCTCAAAAGATACCCATGGTAACGCAAAATACACGTTATGCTTACTTAAAGGGCAATAACAGGGCTTTACAAAAATGTCATCATTAACTAAATGAGATTATGTGTCATTTAATTATGACCATTTAAAGTTCTAATGAGCATGTTTAAGCTAAAATTTAAGCTAATTAGGTACACTTAAAGAGGCACTACCTATATCTATGCGAATTTTAATGTAAAATATTAAATACGCAATAGTACTGCATTTATAAGTATACAAAGCTATTTTATGAGTATTCTAAGGAGAAACATGGTTCGTATTCCAGTTCTGTAAATTATTAATTATGATCTAAACAATATCTTAAATAAAATGCTGCCCTGCCGTTTATTCCTGCCGGAGAACTACGAGTTTTTACGATTTTTTCGGGCATGCGCAATGCGATTCAGTTGAACGAAAACAAACTATTCGTGGCAGTTTCGATAGTAAACGAATCGATCGGAACTCTTCAATTTAAACAATATTTTATTCAAGTACTGAATGGGATTGGACAATAGGCAATGCATATGTAAGACCTCTCCCGTATCAGGTACATATAAACAATACATTCATATCAAACATAAACATAAAATGTGGAATTGTAGTACAGTTTGCATATATTGGTTTGACAATTAACTTAGAATCTTTGAAACATGTGTACCGTGATTGTTTAGTATTAACACGTTGTACTGTCAGAAAGAATTTAAGTGAGAAAAAAAAAGAATAAATAGAAAGAAAATCATACTGGAAACCAATACGAAATATATATAAAAATGTACCGATTATTACAAAATATAATGGTTTAAGTATGAGTTTCTGTAACCAATAGTTAATTTTGGAATTTAAGATAACTGAGAACAAAACAGATAAACAAAAAAATAAAAATTACAATAAAAAGGAAGAAAGATGACAAAATAAAATAAAAATTCTAGCATTGTGACAAAACATAGTATATACATACATGTACACATTCATGCACATACCTATATACACATACACATACATACATACATTTACATACATCTATAATTCTACGAAAATCTCCTGGTACACTTGATGTATTTGTGGACGATAAGTACAATTTCTGAGTTCGTAGTATCGTCTAGATTGGAACTGCCATTCAGTATCAAGTCAATGTTGATATGCGTGACATAAACAAGATTGGTTAGGGTATCAAGTAAGTCATTTCTGAAATGGTTATACAGTGGACAGTTGAAAAAGAAATGAGTATTGTCCTCACATGGATTGCCACATTTCGGACATACTGCTGAATCTGTCAAGAAGTGGTCAAATAAATGCTTATTTAGATTACTTGAGTTATTTCTTAATTGACAGTGGATGATGTTATAATTCCTATTTCCTATATTATAGTGATATGGACTGTTAGTCCTATGTTCAATAGCCTTAAGTTTATGCTTAAATTGTTCAACAGATGGTGCATTTTTAGCATCTAAAGGTAAAGCATTCCACAATTTAATTGTACTCGGTAGAAAGCTGTTATAATATGATGTTGTACGACAAAGAGTAAGTTTAATCCTGAAGTTCGAAGGTTATAATTATTGTTTACAGGTAAGTATGGCTGGATTAAATTATACATGTAATCTGGACTTATGCCATAAATTATTTTGTAAATAGTTACAAGTTTATGATCTTTTCTTCTTCTTGTTAATGTTTCTAAGTTCAATTCATTATATAAGTATTATCTAGAGGAATTGCACCTGAGGCCTGTTATTATTCGTGCTGCTTCAACTTGGACGTTCTCTAATAGATCAGATTCTCCCTGTGTACAGTTGTCCCATACTGAATCGCCATATTCCAGTATGGGTCTTATAAAGGCGATATATATTTTCAATAGAGAATGTCTGTCAAGTTTGTACTTAAGCATTCTTAGAATGTTTAATCGTGCACATGTTTTTTCGTATATGTTTTCTATATGATGCGACCAAGTTACATTGGACTGAATTGTTAATCCAAGGTGGCAATGTGACGCCACGTCTTGTACTATATCATTATCAAAGTAGACTGGTGGGTGGTTATAGTTTCTTCTAGTGCAGACAAGGCTTTTGGTTTTTTGGGGGTTAAATGTAACAGCCCATTTTTTTGACCATTCAGATATTTTACAAAGATCATTTGTAAGAGAGTTGGCACATTCTACTGGGTTTTTATCAACGACAACAAAAAGAGAAGTGTCATCAGCAAATAACCGTAATCATTCAATAAGTCATCTGTGATGTCATTTATATAAAGCAAAAATAGAAACGGACCTAAAACAGAGCCTTGCGGAACACCTGCATCTATAGTACTGAAGCTTGAAGAGAATCCATCTAGGACTACTTTTTGCTGCCTATCAGAGAGATAGCTACGTATCCATTTACATAATGAATCATTGATACCATATTTAGCTAATTTAAAAAGCAACCCAGCATGCCATACTTTGTCAAATGCTTTAGCAATATCGCAAAATATAAATCGTACATCTTTCCCAGTGTCGAGGTTGCTTATTATGTTATTATATATTTCTATGAGCTGATTTACTGTAGAGTCTCTAGGTTGAAAGCCTGCCTGGTATTTGCACAGAAGGTTATTCGTTTTGATATAGTTGAACAAGTGTTTAAATACGATTTTTTCCATCAATTTGCAAATAATACTGGTAATGGATATGGGCCTATAATTGCCCGGCATGTCAGGTTCTCCCTTGCCCTTAAAAATAGGAGTTACATTCGCCTGTTTCCATTGGTATGGTACTTTTCTGGTACGCGTTAATGGAGCAGCGATGCTATTTATAACTAATTTTAACACCTTTGGGCTAATCATATCTGGGCCTGGAGGTTTCGATAATTTCAAGATTTTCAATTGATCAATTACTTCCGTTTCATTTATAATAAAGTCATTCATTTTAATGTCAGTGCGATTATGAAAAGTAGGTAATTCCGGTTCATGTTCAATATGAGATGTTGCAAAAAAAGAAAGCATTCAATGCGTTTGCTTTTTCTACTGGATGTATTAAAATACGACCGTTATTTTTTATTGGAAAGTTTGGTTGAGTTACTTTGTTCAATTTAGAGATCGATTTTGCTATACGCCACCATTTACCCGGGGGGATTGATTTATCAGTTAACTGGGATGTAAGTTTAGTCTTGTATGATTCCTTAGATTCGCCAATCCGACGAGGGAGTTCCGATTGTAAACGAATAAGATCGGAAAATCTCCGCAATCGGCTTACGAATACAATTTCAAAAATCCGATTTTTTCAATCCTGTTTTTCCCCAGCAAAACGCATATTGCATGGGGTGAAATGATTGCCATTTACCTTTTTCATAGTCCTCTTTACAATTAAGTAAAGTTTATATCAATTGGTGGACAAAAAGATATAGGTAGAGCCTCTTTAAAGTGGTCACACCTTTATGATAGATATTCTGATTTTGCCGATGAGGACATTTTTGGGAAATTCAGACATTAAACTTTTATTTATACAATAGACATGTACATCTAAGTACCAAACGCCTGTTATCATAAATGGTGAATTATAAAAAGGGGACGTAACTCAGCACAACATACGATTGTTATTAAAAGTGTCTTTCGCTGTACTGTACCGTCGGAATGAAGGTTCAAACGAGCCTATCTATATTCACGTTTCCCTACGGTTGGTGGGTTTTCTTAAACGCTTATGGAAGGACCGAAGATGTATATAATTATATATACAGTACTTCTTCATTAGTGTTTTCGAAATTACGACACTATACCAAAGGAGAAAAAAGACTTTAGCGTCCGATGTTTTTGGAACTGTACCATACGACTGCAATTTTTCGGAACTGTACTAGCTACCTGCCAATAAATAATGGAACTGTACCGTACTCCTGCCATTTTTCGATACCCGGTCGTGTTTAAAAACCCACAATTATTTTAATAAAATGTTCTGTGGGCTAAAATTTGGACTGTTTATTCAGGACAGATTATATTTTATGGCAGTATGTCTGAAATCTCTTAAACTTGACTAAATACCGAGTACCAGGATCTAACTTTCTACAATCACATTTTTAAGCTTAATTTCATCATTTAACGTACCGTAACTCGCATAATATAGGTTCAAATTTCTCGGGAATCAGGTGGCATACACAACATTCCTTCCAAATTAAAATGGCCTATTCACTTTTCTAATAGTTTAAGGCTAACAAGTCATAAAACTAGATTTATTTACCCTTTTGAAACTAGTTTTTTTTTTTACCGGGAACTGTGCCTACAGCTGCCGAACTGTGCCTACGGCTGCCGGTAATCGGGTGTGTATAAGTAAAACACAAAGATGCTCGTGAATATATAAGTACAAAAAAAAGCCTAGAAAGCCACCAAGAAGGTACTCAATGACTTGGCAGAAACCAGAGCAACAAGGGAATAAACCATTGAGGTCACGACAAGACTATATTGCAGACAAGCATCAAACGTCACCAACCTTTTGAACTTTAGGTAGACATCATCATAGGGTCCACAGCATGTCCGGTCATCGCACAATTAAAGAGGAAAGCATAGTGGCGAACTGTATATTGGTCCACTACCAAGCATGCAGTGCGTTGCAAAATGATAGGGTCAAGACCTGTACAGTATTGTGAAACATCTTTTTTGATTTTCGGCCGATAGAAATGAAAAAAATCGAGTGATATGTCTTATTAATATCTAAGTCACCAGACCGGAGACAGAGAATCAACAATAAGTCATATAGAAATGGTTCGTAAGTCTCCATAACAGAATCAGACTGGGATTTTGTGACCTCAAAAACTGCATTGTTTCCAATACAAGACTTTTTTTTAAGTGAGTCTTTTGACTGTTACTTGTGACACGCAGGCTTCATAACCGCTGCTCCCAAACAAATTTCATTTTGTTTATTTCGCCCATTGTTTTCTCGTTTAGGGCAAAGCATTTCTTTTTCAGATGCTGAGACCATACGCCGCTGGCCATGGAATGGTATGAAAATACCACACTGAAAGTTCCATGTTCACCACCATATGCATACCATCTTCGGGGTGGTTTAAAATCTGTACTATTGGCATTAATACTGAGTTCTGTTCAACCCAGGGCTAGAGGGCGTGAACGGTAGCTAGCATTTTTCATTACCGTTCATGAAGTCTCAATCAAACCGAGACTGCAATATTGTTTACATTTATCGTGTTCGGTGATTTCCAAGTTTCATACTCTTTTTAGACAATGAAGAGGTGAGACCAGGGTCCATATTAATAAATCAACTCAAGTGGGAAATATTACTTAATTTAAAATACCTCTCAGGTACACTAAAAAACATCTATTTTAAGATAAATATTCAGCTGTAGGTTTTATTGATCCATAACCTTATTAACAATATTAAGAAAACGTCTTAAATCGATAGAAAAGGGTGTTTAAAAGATTGATACAATTTGACAAGTTAAGATATTGCAAAGAAGCTTTATGAATATGGACCCTGGTTTTATACCCTATTTTTGTTGTTGCTTCCTTCTCAAAGTAAAACACTCAGAAATGAGGTGATCTTTATTTTTGTAATAATTGTAAGTAATTTGAGATAAGGATTTTGGATCAGTATTCTCATTAGATGTTTGATGTTTGGAAGTACTAGTAGAGAGTTTTATGTTCGTCCGATGTCCTATGTCTCTCATTTAAAACATAGAATTATCAGTCAAGAGTTTACGTTTAAAAATCTGAGGAAAAACCACATACCTAACAACAAAACATCAGATGTACATAGAAATCTCTAGTACTTCATGTACAAGGCTGAGGTTTAGAAGTACCGCTGTACGAGTGAGAGGGTTTCTTAAATGAAGACTGCTGCTGAGGGCTTCATTTGTGAACAAAAGAGACCTTGTGAGTTAACGAATATCATCCGCAAACGCGCAGCTTTTTTTCTCTTTCGGCCTTTTGCTCATCCAAGTAGTTATTGTTAATGCACCTTTTGAACCCTTCAAATAAAATAATTTGCCTTAATTCATCATGATCGTGATTAATCTTCCTGGATGCACACCATCTATCAAATAACTGTTCTTTGGTTCGTGCAATTCAACATGTGTTTGGTCATGTTCTATTTTTACTATTTCTAAATTTCTGTCAGTATGCCTCAATGGCCATTCCATAAGCTTTCACTTCTTTAACAGTTTCGTATGAAGATTGCTCTGATGTTCTCACAAGCTTTAACAATTAAAACACTCTGTAAAAGTAATGTCCAGTTTTCTGATGACCATTTATTCTAACATTTTCAGCAATTTTCTCAAAATGAAGAAAATATTTGTCAACTTCCTTCTCTTGAAAATCAACTTCCTTCTCTTGAAAAGGTGCTCCTCTCCTAATGGCTGCACTTGACAAAAACATTGAATAGCCAACAACTCTATATAAAACTGTGATCCATGGGGCGGGGCCAAATTTAACTCCAGGACTCTATCTCTGGCTACATCTTTATACCTGTATAATATCTTAACCAAATACTGACAGTGGGAAAAGATATCTTTAAATAATGAAAACAGATATCTTTAAATATATTTATTCATTTTTCCGTAACACATTATTTTAACTTTCATCAATCACAAAACTGTGTTGTGACAAACTTTTCATAAAGTAATAAACCAGAGATTTGCAACATAATTATGCTTTCAGATAGAAAATACTTGAAATTTCACGTATGCACTTTCATTTGTAATTGTATAGAAATTGCATTTTTTGGAATAAAAGTCTGCAAAAAAATGGTCTCAAATTAAAGAAAATTATGTTTAGAATGTAGTGGTATTTTTTTTTATAAATATTTCTATGTTTATTTAAAATGTCGACAAATATTAGTTAAAAAGTCTGACTATGGCCAATTTAAGCTCGCGTGGTCAATTTAAGAGTGCGTGGTCCAGTGGTAGAGTGCCAGACTTCAGATCGAAAGATCGTGGGTTCGATCCTCGTCTCGGCCATGTTATTTATCCTTGAGCAAGATAATTAATCCACATTGCTTAGTACTGGTTCTACCCAGGAAACCTGCACATAATCTTCAAAAGGTGGTGTTGCAGTATGAATAGATAGATAGCTCCTGTTGTTCCCAATGTCTACTTCTTAGACCTCAGGGTTTATATATCAATGAATTCTTGTATTTTGCAATAATAACATCAATTATAACACGGAATTCAACTGAATTGTGGTTTTATGGCACCAACAGGAAAGAACATTCCAGGACCACTCTCCATTTACATCTAGATAAACCAGATATGCCCCCACTGAAAACAATCGGTGTAAAACATACAAGAGGCCCAAGAGGGCCTGTGGACGCTCTACTGGCTAACATGGCTCTTATAACATCAATGAAGCGAGAGACTGCCATTTATGTTTTTTGGAAAGTTTTGGGCAAAATACAGCTTATCAACTAAATCAAGGGCCATAACTAAAGAATCTGGTAAAGATCAGATGAAAAATGAAGGCCCTACCGTATTAATGAGACAAAATATAGCATTTTTAACTAAATCAAGAGCCATAACTCCCCTGTTACTTGTCCGACTGGTCCAACATAGAGCTAAAAAAAAATGTAAAAAAAATCAAAAAAACATTATTTTGAAAAAAAATATATTTAAAAAATGTAAAAAAAAAAAATGTAAAAAAAAATCAAAAACAAAAATTCAAATAGTAATATAAAAAGAAAGTCATAAAATCTGGTAAAGTTTGGCAAACATCAGATGCAAAATAAAGGCCCTATCGTAAGACGAGGCAAATTATAGCATTTTTAACAAAACCAAGGGCCATAACTCTGCTGTTACTGGTCCGATCTGTCTGGTTTTCGAACTCGACCGAGTTTTTATTGACATTAACAATCTGATCAAGTTTGGTAAAGATTGAATAAAAAATAGTCTTAACGAAGCAAAATATAGCATTTTGAACTAAATCAAGGGCCATAACTCCGCTGTTACTGGTCCGATATGAATGGTTTTCGAACTTGTCCGAGCTTTCATTGATATTAACAATCTGATATAAATAATAAATGAAGATGCTAGAACGTTCACAAGGCAGAAAATAGCAATTTTGAGAAAAAAACAAGGGTCATTACTCCGGTGTTACTGATCCGATTTAGCTGGTTTTCGAACTTGTCCAAGCTTTCATTGATATAAACAATATGTGCAATTTTGGTAAAGATCAAATAATAAATGAAGGTGCTAGAGTGTTCACAAGGCTTAATATGGCATTTTTCAGCAAAACAAGGGCCATAACTCCGGTTAAATTATTCCGATCTGGCTGGTTTTCGAATTTGTCCGAGCTTTCATTGATATAAAGACACTGGCAAAGTTTCGAAAAGATTTGATTAATAATGAAGGCCCTTTGATTAATAATGAAGGCCCTAGAGTGTTCACAAGGCAAAAGTTAACGGACGACGGACGACGGACGGACGGACGACGGACAACACACCATCCCATAAGCTCTGCTGGCCTTCGGCCAGTCGAGCTAAAATTTGGACGAAAAAGGGACCATAACTCAGGTAAGACTTGGTCGATTTTGACGCCGAAAAGATATGCACATCTTGACATCATAGGTATCCATCCTGTTAAATTTCGAAGCAATTGGCTGAAAAGTGTGGGAGGAGATCGACACAGATACGTGGGCGTAACTCTGGTAATACTGGGTCGATTTTGAATCGCCGAATCGATATGCACATTTTGTTATCATAGGTAAGCATACTGTAAAGATTGAAAAGAAACGGAGGAAAGCTGTGGGAGGAGACAGACGCACAAGATATTTTAACATAAAATTTGACGAAAAAAGGGCCATAATTCCGGTAATACTAGGTCGATTTTGACGCCGAAAGGATATGCACATCTTGACATCATAGGTACGCATCCTGTAAAGTTTGGAAGTAATCGGCTGAAAAGTGTGGGAGGAGATAGACAAAACTTTTCGGTGGTAGGGGCATAAAACGTTTATCCTTTGATTTTCGTGGAGTAATATTTAGAGGATATTTGTTGGATTGGAGTGAATATAGGATTTATTTTCATCGAGAAGTGAGAAAACTTATATTTTCACGAGTGCTTTAGCACGAGTGGAAATATTTGAGTTTCCTCACTTCGAGATCAAATAAATCCTATATTCACGACAAAACAAAATTCTTTTTATTATATACTAACAACCTTAGAAATTGTCTTAGATCATATAAAAAGAACATAAAAGTGACGCGCAACAACAATGACGTCATTAACGCCAAGTTAACAGTTGCGTGACGTCATTGTTTATATTTTCAGTGAAAATATAAACAATGAAAATATAAGGTTTTATTTTAAGGTAAAATCCACTATTTCACTGGAAAGTATATCATAAATGTATATATATGTGTTTGATACATAACAGTCTCGTACTGAGGAGTTATAGATAGAGGATCTTACATGAATGACTGTGAAAACCAGTAATATCTGGTTTTTATCCAACGAGTTTAGTCATGAATGTTAAGATTGTATTTATCACATTCCACACAGACCTAATAACAAATAGATTGGACACTACGAAAATTATCTAAATTTCAGGTGGCACAGTGCGAAATTTTCACAAATTATTTCCAAACTTTAAACACACATATTATGAAGAGTTTTATAGATACAAGTTTCATTCATGCCAAATACCATCACAAATTTAATTTTCTTTCCAATGATAGTTTTTTCCTTTCTCTTACATTTAGAGCATTGAATTGAATTGAATTGTGGTTTTAAGGCGCACCAACACATGAAAAGGTTATATGGCGCCTAAAAGGCATGAACATGCCAGGCTCATCTTCCATGTACATCGAGATAAAATATGGAAAATGGGCCTAGAACCTTCTCACCCTGAACTGCAGAGTTGCTGCAAATTCTATCGTAGAAACTCCATTTACGCTGGAGCCACGTTATTGTTTTTCTGACACTGCTCCTTTGATGCGAGCGAGATAGCACCTGAAACAATGCAGGGATCATGATGAAGACCTTTAATGAACATGAACAAAAAATGATAAAATGAACATGAATTTGGGGGGGATTCTACCCCTCTGCCTATCCCTCCAAAGGGATCTGCAGTGGCCCTATTCTTTGCCCCGTGACCAAACGGAGCCCCCGAGAACCACACAAGGCTACATTTAGAGCAAAAAAGGAGTTTGATGGAAAATTTGACTATGTAAAAACCTTGATTTTTAGGAGAAAAGCGAAAAATTATGACATTTTTAACTTTAAACATCTTATTATACAATTTCTTACTTTGAAAATAAACATAAATTATTATAATACCATTTTGCTATTAGCTATGAATCATTTGAATGTATTCTCATCAAAATCAGTGAATAATTGAGAGAGGGGATAGAAGGAAAAGTTAAGGTGCCACGTGATATTTTGGTTACTTCATTGGTTAAGATAGGAAGTTTCCTATCTGTTTATTAATATGTCTGTGCATTACACACCTAATGCGTGATAGTTTCACTTTAATGTTGTCGACTGACCTTTTATACGGCAGCAATTTGTAGGAGAAATCATGATGTAGTTTTGTTATTTAAATCACGTCAGATATATTACCTGGCTGTAATGCATTCACAATACAAAAAATGTGACCTATTAAACCAAATTTAACGTTAATGACATGCATTTACGAAGTGGGATTCCAAATAATGATAAATAGTAAGGTGTTTGAGCGTATCGTATGGTATACCATGGCATGATGCAATTAGTTGGGACAATATGTTTTACTGTACGCACAGTGAGTCAGTATTTGCATCTATATTACCCTAGTGTACTGCGATAAGTAAGTGATGGCTTTATTACACTCTCAGAAGCAAGGACAGGATAATCTGTTTCTGATTTACTCGTCCTACATGATATCTGAATGGTCAAATTGATAAATTGTTAAAGAATTTATCAGAATTTCTGCTAGTCCTGCATCAATGAGCACTCCTCATGGTGAGTGGACGAGTGGAATTTTCGTGCCATGTTATGTGATATGGGGATGTAACTCGGCATAGATGATCTTGACTAGGCCAAGGCTGGATTATCAATATGCACGTGAAACAATACCAAGTTGTCTGTACATAACAGGAATATATTCCGTCCGGCATAACAGATGTTATAGTGAATTCAGTTGTGTATACATTGAAATAACTTGTGTTATCCCACTAAAAAGCATTACAACTTAATTATCCTGCATACGTCTACTTGCAAATACTTCCAGTTTAGCATGTTTACACTTTTATCCTTTTTAAACTGGAAGTTACATGTTAACATATTTAAGATATCTTAAGTTCTAATTGTTATTTTTTTAAATGCAATCTCAATGGGACTAAGGGGATATAATTCTTAAAAAGAAACTCAAAAGCCACAGGACTGTTATTTAAATTTGTTTTTTTATAACCAGACTGAATTAGATTGTAAACATCACCTCATCATGGATGACCTGAAGCTGTTCAGGTAAACACACCCCCCAGTCACTCGCACATTGATCTGTGTTTACAATGGACGCAAAAGCTATTATAGTCATGCTTAGCCGGTTAAGGGTTAAGACATATGCCTAAACAAACATTTAACATTATTATGCAATGATTTTGAATAATAAACAACTTTATTTCCTGTTATTTTTATCCGACATATTTGCCCTTGCTTCCATTACTTGGTAGTGATCTTGCATTTCAAGTTTGGCATTATAAGCCCTGATAATTTTTAAGGAGTAGGTGACACATTTTGTAATATTAAGACTTGACCGACTTCTGTAATTATAATCAAATGTATAGATCTGCCCTTGTTTATCAGTACATGGTAGTGCTCTTAAACATCAAGATTGGTATGGTAAGCCATTATAGTGTTTGATGATTAGGCGACACAATATCATAATGTACGGACTAAAGATAACGCCATAACTTTATTGCAAGTGTAATCGAACAAGAGCGATAAAAGTGAAAGTGAATTTATTATGGTTGTATGTCCATAGAGCGTGACCCCTTCAACATATATAGGGTAATAATGACAAACTGCGAACAATACACATATGTACTGCATTCTGATTGATCAGTCATTCTTAAAAGTGTCCTGTTATTCCTCGATAACACTGTCAAAATAAAATAGTTCCAGTGGCGCAGGCGCAGACTAAAGTGGAAGCCCAACATTTGATTTGAGCGGCGAAAGGGGTCCGAAGTATGCTCAGGCTTCCAAACACTATATCAGGTGGGAAAATGTGGAACGGTTTCGTCTTCTGAGCTTCCACCTGGCTCCTGGCTACGTGCCTGAGTTTCTTACCTCTGTTTCAATTCTAGTCACGTTGATGTAGATCTAACGAAACGTTACAGGACATCACTTTTTTAAACCGTTAGTCACAGAACAAAAGATAAATAAATGGACGTGGGCAGATTAATATACTCAGTAAAGGTTAACTCTTTAGCTTAATATTACAACCGTAATGCTATTGATGATTATGTGTATGTCATGTTATTTTTAAAAGCTGAATCAATAAGAACAACCGACATTTTAAACCTTTTTCTGCTGGTAAAATGGTGCACTTAGACGAGTTTGGGAGACACTTTTGAGGATAAAGAGAACAACATATCTGGAAAAAGGTTTTCGGCTGGGGTCAGCATGCAGTGCCTAAAAGCAGCTATGCCACTAGAAAAATATTTCTTTTAGGAAACGTAAAGATCTACTTTGTGCGGAGTAGATTTCAAATTTGAAAATGTGTGATTTGGCTGATCGGTTCAACTGAAATTTATTTAATTTAGAGCTACTGGGGCATGTGACATTAAATGGACAGTCAGCAAAGATTATCATTGATATAAGTTTGTAATTATAAGGAATGTTCTGCGCTAGGCGGTTTTATACAATTTGTGACCCATCATTGACGTGTTATACTTCGACATCGCAAAAAATGAAAAACAATCCTTAAATATTATATGTCAGCTCGAACCCACAAGGTAGCAGAGGTCTGTAGCTCTAAAGGTCAAGGTCATGTCCACTGAGGTACTAAGCTCACTTAAGAGATAACCATGATAAGATTTTCAATCTGAGACAGTACGTGAGAGGTTTTACTGTCTGAATTGAATTGGGTTTTAAGGCGCACCAACACATGAAAGGTTATATGGTGCCTAACAGGAATGAACATGCCAGGTTCATCCTCCAATTGCATCGAGATAAAATATGGAGAATTGGCCTAGAACCTTCTCACCTGCAAAATTGCAGAGTTGCTGCAAATTCTATTGCTATTGTAGACACTCCATTTTCGCTGGAGCCACATTTATTGGTTTTCTGCCACTGCTCTAGTGATTTGAGCAAGATGGCACCTGAAACAATGCAGGGACAATATAAGGTTTTATGGGGGGGGGGGGGGGGGGGGGGCGGGGGGGGTTCTACCGCTCTGCCTATCCCTCCAACGGGATCTGCAGTGGCCCTATTCTTTGCCCCGGAAACAGGAAACAAACGGGGCCCCCGGAACCACACGGGGCTTACTGTCTGAAATTTCGTTTTACGGCGTGGTAGCAGCCTTAAAATCTGGTTTCAGATCGTAAAACCGACCACATACCGTCCCAGTTTGAAAATCTTAGCATGGTTATCTTAATTATAATGCTTTTCCATTTAAATGCCAGAAATACAAAAAAAATTACCAGAAATACAAAAAAAATCATACATGCACAACTGTTTTTCTATGAAAACTAAGATTCATGGCAACCAGCATTTCAGGTCCTCCAATGACGTTGTTTGTTACAACGTTACATGATGTCACATACTTTTCAGCCAATGGAATTATTCGTTACTTGATAGTTGAAACAGCCCTTATAATCATTGCCATTACCAACATAATGCACCAGGAGACTATTCTACTATGTTACAATCAACATCTCTTCCACTTTATTGACATAAACACCATTCTTATAATTTATCAATAATTTATCATATTTATGACTGGCCAACAATGTAATTGCATACAGTTTATATTTAGGAAATGAAATATTTCCAGCAGGTTTATATTGTCCCAGATAAAAACCTGGTGGGCGGGACTTGAATACCATCGATACCAAATGCCGTAGGCCCGCGGTTTCGATGTGTTTCAAGTCCCAACCACCAGGTTTTTATCTCGCACAATATAAACCCGCTGGAAATATTGAGAGATTGAACATAATACAAACACATTCTCACAACTTACATTGTATGTCCATCTCGCAGCACCAAACGAAGACAATATACAGCTTTATCGTGTTTCTAACAAGTTCAATGTGTTGTTTGAACGTAACGTTGCCTTAAAATAACATAATCGTTGTTTTGGATGTTTTTCCGACGTTTAAAATTGTTTAAAATGACGTTCTTACGGTTCAAGGACGTGACGTCAGAGGTTTATATAGCTTTTTCAAAAACTGTTCAATAGCCAATCAGCATTGAGTATTTTCATAAACCATGTTAGATACATATACAGTGATAAACATTTTTGTAGAGCTTCTCTGTAGATCAGACCCATGCTAAGAGAATAACTCGTTTTAAATACAGATAATATTTATTTGAGTAAGTCGTCAACATAAATGTTTTGAATATTAACCTTTAAAAACAACCATGCCAGAACAACGCCAATTTTATTTACAGCATTTAATCTTGGTTATTGTATAACCATGCCACACATGCCTGGGATGTTCATCAAGGTTCCTGATCATTTCACCATCAAGTCTATTGTCCCTTTGGTTGCTTTGCTCCCAAGTTAATTTCCTTTTCCTTTGGATGCTCCCCTCACACCCCCACGCACCCTCCACCCAGTATATATTAATGACAGTATAACCTTTGTTGAGAAATACCAAGTTCAGGTGATGTTTAACATGAAAATATAAAGATAATTTTGACTTCATGCCAACTTATCATGAATTTGATGAATTTCAACTGATAACATTTCACAAGAGTACACATTGCTTGTGTAAATCAATAACAAAATGGCCCACGTGACAAGGGAGGTAACGACTCCCTGGTGAGTTACCTCCCTGGTGAACTGACCAGATAACATGAACAAGCACCAGAGCTATTGCACAATCCCATTCTCAGAATCCACTTGATGGAGTGTCCTGATTATTATTACAGTTTCATGTTGCTACACAGTGTCATGCAATGTCTTTACTACACAGTGTTGTAAACATTGTCTGTACTACACAGCGTCATGTAACATTTGCATTTTCCTTACAACACAGTGTCATGCAATGTTTACATAGTCTTTACCACACAGTGTCATAAACATTGTACTGCACAGTGTCATGTAACATTTACATTATTACTACACAGTCTCAGGCAATGTTTACATTATCTTGACCAGTGCCATAATGTTTACAGTGCCTTTACTACACAGTGTCATTTAAGATTTACATTGTCTTTACTATAGTGTCACTCAATGTTTACATTGTCTTTACTAAACTGTGTCTACAATATTATTTGCATTGTCTTTACTACACAGTGTCATTTAATGTTTACATTGTCCTTTCCAAACAGTGTCATTTAATGTTTACATTGTCTTTACTACAGTGTCATTTAATGTTTACATTGTCTTTACTACTCAGTGTCATTTAATGTTTACATTGTCTTTACTACAGTGTCATTTAATGTTTACATTGTCTTTACTACACAGTGTCATTTAATGTTTACATTGTCCTTTCCAAACAGTGTCATTTAATGTTTACATTGTCTTTACTACAGTGTCATTTAAGGTATACATTATCTTTACCACTCAGTGTCATTTATTGTTTACATGCATTTTACTACACAGTGTCATGCAATGTTTACATAGTTTTTATTACACAGTATCGTGAATTATTTTTTGTTATAGTGTAATCTATTATAATATTTCATATATTTTATCCATGGCAACAATCCAAATCCACTACTACAATCTCCAGACACACTAGTAATGATTTTCTAAAGAATGCAATGGTGTCTTTTATTCATGAATATCCAAGGAAATCTTCAATATTCATGAAATGTTTCTATTTTCATGAACAAATCCTTATTTGAAACCAAACAAAAGTTGTTGGCTAGCTTGCTACATGTTTTGTGAAAGAGAGAAAAAACATATTGCTTGCTTCTAGCAAAATAATAATTAGCCACGCACATATCAACTAGAGTTGGTAATTTGTGCGTTTACTACACTTTGGAATGTCTGATTCATTAAAAACTGAGTGGAAACTGAATGTGGAGAACTGAAGTGAGATATTGGTTGCAGGGCTTCTAAAATCGCCGGTTTGTCGGTCCGCAGACCGAATTCTGTTTCTCCGGACCGATTTTCTTTTCAAAATCTTTGTTAAAACCGGTCCCAGATATTTTATCTATCGGTCGTTAAAAAATCTACAATTACCTTACACACTCCTTGAAATATGCCTTGCGGCAATATTCTTTGATCCATAACACGATTGTTTGTCACTCGCTGTGCGAAAGTAGGTCAATTTGGTCAATTTGGACTAAACCATTACCGATAGTAGGGAGTTTTCCGGAAGAGTCTATAGCCATGTAGCACGCCTTTGATGTGTGATCAGTGAAAGTATATCACGCGTTCTGTCGGTTCACTGAAGCGAGTGTTACCGTCTATGATTTCTTTGATATACCGTTAGTCGTAAGGTGTTAGCCTGTTTGCTTGTGTCGGTTTTGAGGCCAAAGCTGGGACTGAAATTTGTTTGCGTCATTAAAATACCGAGATGTGTTAATTGTTTGTTTGATTTTTTTTTTACAATAACTTTAAGTATAATATTAAGGAAAGTGATCAAACCTGACACCGTTTTTTTTTTAAGTCGGACTGAAATTGTTTGTGTTAGTCGTAACATTTGGTATTAATTAAGCTAATTGATGAAAAACGATATTACTCAAATTTATGTAAAATCGTATATAATCCGCTAGTCCGCGCGTGTTAGTCCGCGTTTTATACCTACCCGGTTTATTAGACATTTCCGGTTCAATTCCTCAAATGATCAACAATTTTAATATTGAGTGAAAATTATTCATTCAGTAAAGCGAAGACATGATGTCAGTCATTAAAATGTACAAATTGTGATAAAGTAAGTTAGAAATAATACAAATATAATACAAACATACATTTTAAATAGTTCTCTATATCAATGACTGAACGGAAAAAATTCATGGTGTAGCTGACATGGTGGGTGGGGTACGGCGATTTTAGTGATTTTTTCAAAATAAGCGCGATTCTTACGGCAGTTAAAAACCTGGACCGATTTGCATTTTAAAATTTTAGAAGCCCTGATTGGTTGAACCAGTTTTCTTGGCACCCATCAAGGTAAGTGTGCATTTACACTAACTGCAATGAAGCATTGCTGTTGTTTGCCATCTTTTTGTGACTGATCTTCTTAAGTTGTGCCTGAGGTTGTAACAGACACCAAGTTTGGTTCAGATATCAATATAACGTTTGGTTCAGATACCAAGTTTGATTCAGATAGCAAGTTTGGTTCATATACCAAGTTTGTTTCAGATAGCAAGTTTGGTTCATATATCAATTTTGATATGTATACCAAAATCAAGGATGAATCAGATAACAAAATAATGTTGGTTCAGACACTAAGTTTGGTTCAGATAACAAGTTTTGGTACAGACACCAAGTCGGTTCAGATAACAAGTTTTGGTACAGACACCAAGTTTGGTTCAGATGACAAGTTTTGGTACAGACACCAAGTTTGGTTCAGATAACAAGTTTTGGTGCAGACACTAAGTTTGGTTCAGATACTAATTTTTGGTACAGACACCAAGTTTGGTACAGACACCAAGTTTGGTTCAGATACCAAGTCATGGTACAGACATCAAATTTGGTTCAGATACCAAGTTTGGTACAGACACCAAGTTTGGTTCAGACACCAAGCTTGGTATAGACACCAAGTTTGGTAACCAAGTTTGGTACAGACACCAAGTTTAGTACAGATACCAATTGAAATTTGGTTAGTGACTGTGCTTCTACCATTTCACAGACATCAACAAAATAAACATCAACGTACATGTCATACATACATGTCATGCATACATGTCAGTATTAACGTTTAAACAATGATATCTTATCAGAAATTAAATTTGAATAAACTAGATTACAAGAATCGTTCATGGATATCTGGTGAAGAGCGGGAATTCCAACATGAAGTGTAACTGTATTTATCGAAAATGAGGCTCGGCGGAGGTTCCAAATAAAACACTTATACCGAGGGTTGGAATTTGAATTGGATACTCATGATTCTTTTTCTGTATAATTGATGTATTATTGATGTATTATTGATGTATTATTGACATTTTGTGTGTTATCGTCGCCAGCTACTACTTTTTTGTGTGTGTTTTTCACGATAATGTTATCAACTGTTGGTGTTATTGACATCATTGTTCATGCACGTGATTTTTATCTTAAGATCAGTTTCATCACTCACATCGCAGATACCCTTATCGGATATGAAAGATAAATGTTTGATGGTATAACTGGCTTTTCTCTGTACATAAATGTAAACAAAGACAATCAGCATTAAATAGTTTAACTTGACCACACACCTAATAACAAATAGAGAGGAAACTGTATCTCAATTTTGAGTGGCAAAGTGTGGAAATGTCACGAAATACTGGCATATATCAGAAAGAATTGTATGCATACACATTTTATTCATTCAAAACCTATCACAAATTCGTGCCTATCTTCCCCATTATGGTATTTTCTTTATTAAACATTTTTAAAAAAGGAACTGAATTGGGATTTTACGGGGCACCATTACAAACAGGTTATATGGTGCTAACAGGAAAGAATTAACATTCCAGGTCCACTATCCATTTACATCTAGATAAAAAATAATGCAGAATGGGCATAGAACCTTCTGACCTGCAGAACTGCAGAGTTGCTGCAAATTCTATTGTGAACACTCCATCTTTTTTGCTGGAGCCATGATCATTGTTTTCTGCCACCACTCAAGTAACACCTGAAACAATACTGGGATCATGATGTAGACAATTAATGAACAAGACAAAAATTACAAAACAAAGATGAATCTGGGGATTTTACCCCTCTGTCCGGATAAGGCCCTATTCTTGCCCGAGTACCACACGGGGCAAGCAAAAAAGGAGCTTGACAGAAAGTTTTACTATGTCAACCCTTGAATTTTAAGAGAAATGCCAAAAATGATATTTTTGAACACCTTTTTATAAAATGTCTTATTTTCAAAATAATGATATATAGTATCATCCCATTTTCCCATTCATCATGTTGATTATGAATCTTTTGAACGTATTTTTATCAATATCGATGCATATTTGAAAGAGGAGTTACAAGGAAAATTGAAGGCGCCACATGATATTTCTGCTATTTGCCTGGTTCAGATAGGTGTTTCCTATCTGTTTATTACTAAGTCTGTGGTTTAACCTAGTTTTATAACAGTCAACTAAATTCGATCATGTACATTGCTGATCTCCACCCAGTAAAAGTAGTAACAACGACAACTATCAATCAACAATATTGACTTTGATCACAGATGAACATGGCCAAGTTTGAACGTCTTTCATTTGATCTTGACCCACAACCTCTGACGAATCTTTGGCATTGACCTCTTGGCGACCTTGAGACTTGACCTGTATCTTGATTTCCAATCTGTAGAACCCGGTACATGTGAAGAGATATGTACAGGAATGTGAGATGGGAACGTCCGCAGACACCTGCAAATGAGTGGACAACTATCATGACTATAGTGTAAATGAGTGGACAACTATCATGACTATAGTGTAAATGAGTGGACAACTATCATGACTATAGTGTAAATGAGTGGACAACTATCATGACTATAGTGTAAATGAGTGGACAACTATCATGACTATAGTGTAAATGAGTGGACAACTATCATGACTATAGTGTAAATGAGTGGACAACTATCATGACTATAGTGTAAATGAGTGGACAACTATCATGACTATAGTGTAAATGAGTGGACAACTATCATGACTATAGTGTAAATGAGTGGACAACTATCATGACTATAGTGTAAATGAGTGGACAACTATCATGACTATAGTGTAAATGAGTGGACAACTATAGTGTAAATGTGTACATGTATAGTTTGCGTATCATAAACACAACATGAAGACACATTCATAGATAATATTGTTAACTGTCTTGAAATTTTGAATTCCGTGACGGTATAACAATCGTTTAATGGTCGCACATTTTGTTTCATGGCGACGCATTGGTGGAGCCGTTAAACATGATTTTGCAACCGTTAAATGACTGATATACTGTCGCAAGTCAACATTTAATTTAATTGAAACTTATTTATTTTACATTGATTGTAAAGTATGAACTTATTTGGATCACTCTCAATGTCGTCCTGGGTAGAACCAGTACTAAGCAAATGCAGATAAAGTATCTTTGCTCAGGGACACAACGCATATGGCAATGGCGGGGTTCGAACCCACGACTTTTCGATCAAGGGTCCAACGCTCTACCATTAGACCACAGCGCTCCAGTCAACATTTCAACACATTTTATTGTTTTGGATAGTTTACCTCACAAACACTTTAAAATTAAAATAAATGATGATGTTTTTGATGGTTAACATCACATAACTGGTGGGTTAGAAATTCCCTTATGCCATTATAAGAAATTTCAGAAACAGGCATAATTAAGCCACCAAGTACTCAAGCTCCAAAGATTCCATAACAGTTTTTAAGTTATGCTCCAAAAACAAATATTTTAACAAAATTACTGCCTTGTTTCAGTTGAAATGTTAAAATATTTATACTAGATACCTGCCATTAGGCGATGAATTTAAAACAAATAAAAAATAATAAAGATGACAATCTTGCTAAATAAAAATGCCAATAAGTTCTCTTTTTTACCGTTTGAACAGTTAGGGTGTAACTTGTTTAAGTAATTTGTTTAGATAATTTACAGGTGTGTTTTCCAAAATAACTGCAATAATTTATTTTCAGATATTCATTCATTTTCATCGACTTTTAAATCTGTTTTCTATCAAAACCAGAATTTTCCTATTACATATGATATTTTCCCCCCCGGATCTTTTTATCTCTGTTTGCCATTGCTTCTTTCACGCAATGTTTAGAAATGTTTTACACAAGCTCCTTATGCTGTTACATGTTACATAACAATATTGGTAATTAATTGACTCTAGGGCAATCATACCTAATGGTGCCATCATTATTCAATCAGATGGTTTTCTGTAAAAAATAATTATTCCTTGGACTTTATTACTGCAGCAACTAGTTTTATTAAGATAAATCATTTTTCACGAAAGTATCCTAAATAAATTATTTTACCAAAATTAAGAGGAATGAATTTAATTGAATTGGATTTTATAGTCACACCAACAGCTAAGGTCATATGGCGACTTTCCAGCTTCCATTGGTGGAGGAAGACCCCAGGTGCACCTCCGGGCAATTTTCGTGCACGGGCGGGCACCTGGGTAGAACCACTGACGTTCCACAAGCCAGCTGGATAGCTTCCTCACATAAAGAATCCTAGGCCCCTGAGGGATCGAAACTACAGCAGTGAGGGGCAAGTGATTTCAAGTCAGAGACGTTAACCACTCGGCCACGGATGCCCTCTAAGAGGAATGAACTCTTACTCTTTGTCAAAGGAAAATAATTTTGTTGTTGAAATTAACTGGTTCGTTATTTCAAAAATAACTGAAACAAGTTACACGCCTGACTGTT
Source organism: Cyrtodaria siliqua (assembly GCA_037043455.1). Classification (NCBI taxonomy): domain Eukaryota; kingdom Metazoa; phylum Mollusca; class Bivalvia; order Adapedonta; family Hiatellidae; genus Cyrtodaria; species Cyrtodaria siliqua. The sequence continues at coordinate 37,262 of JAWPHD010016632.1, forward strand.
GAATATTCCACAAAAACAACAATGATGCCAAAAGCCGAATTAATAGAAAGTATAAATACAGATTATTGAACTGCTGTGATTGATTATAGGGAAATCCTTTACGAGATGGAAGACGTGTGGTTCTTTTCACGATTGAGAGGGGAAAAAACACGCCTACCATTGAATGAAGGATTTCCCTATAATCGAACACTGTGACAGCATTAAATTATCTATTTATTACATTTTAAATCAGTTTATGCATGATTTCAACCAAAATTGTATGCTTTTTACATTATTGGCGGATGACATTGACGTCAGCAACACTTTATTGACATCATAACTTAACGTCACAGTTGTTTTTTGCTCGTAGTTAATTATTAATATTAAGTGATTACAAATATTTTTACACTGAGAAATCCCAATCTTTCACCGATAGAAATGTAATAAAACTCACTGACTTCATACACTCATTGACTGCCTACTGGGGTGACATATGTGTCATCTCATTATGTCATATTTTACAGGTGTGTAATCTCATTATGTCATATTTTACAGGTGTGACATCCATTTAGCACACGACATACATAGGGACAAAAATTCAATAAAGTAGATAATTATAGAGTTGTATAACTAATATATAGTTATGAGACTGCATTCTTAACTATATTTTTTATCAGGACAATAATATCATAATAAGCAGACAAACCTGTGACACGACTAACGACTCCGAACCTAGCGGCGACACTTGTTGACATGTGTCATAACTGACACTCCCGTTATCACAGTGTTGACAGCAACGTGTTGACAAAACTCCCGACATCCCATATACGTCACCCCAATCTGGATATAAGACACAAGCTGGTTTCAAAATATGCAGTTTTAATTGTAATATTAAAGGGCCTTTTAAGAAACTCATGGTGTCCGTTAGTTTTTCTAAACAACTCTATACATATTGAAAAAGTCTTATTAATACTTTTTGAACGTTTCAAAGCAATTATCTTTTTTGCCTATTACCAATTATTGAATATATTACACCAATAATATATTGAACCATATAATAAAATAATGACGAAAATTTGATTTGTTTTAATTAGGGTGCTATTCTTTGTGGTTGATAAATACATCAAGATTGCTGTGTGTCCCTTTAAATATAAAATACAGAGAGACAACAAATTCAAAGGCAACCATGCTAGCCACAGGGTACAGTTGTAATACATATATCCTCCATAATCTAAAATAGACGTTGTTTATGTCTCCCCATACTGTCGTATTCAGTACTTACATATTATGCTATGTGCAATGTTTTATATAAAACAATTATAAACTGACATTATGATATTATCTAACATGATAGACATGATTGACATTATGATATTATCTAACATGACAAACATGATTTTAAAAACAAATATCCATAAATGTTTGGTGATGATCAATATACATGTAGGCGACCGGAACACGATGACGATATGTGCAACTAGGTACTGATCATTCCTACCGAGTTTGGTTGAAATCAGAAGAACTAGTCAAGACAAAGTTTGTGTATAAAGAGCCATAACTCCACAAAAAATTATTTAACTGGAACCGGACAACGACATGATCAACTAGGCTTAGTACCGACCATTCCTACCAAGTTTGGTTGAAATGTGGCAAGGGGGTTCAGGAGAAATAGTCTGGACAAAGTTTGTGACATCCACACAAACTGATGGATGGACAGACAGCACAAAAACAATATCTCCCTTCCACACCATTACTGACAACTGTACACCAACTTTTAAATAAATATAAGAGTTTATAAGTTATGAAAAGTGCCTACATTTAAATAATGTTAATATTAGAGTATGTTATCATGGTTATTTGGTAAAGGGGAGACAATGACAAATGTGTTACTATGTTTCCCCTACTAAGAGCACCTCCATAGTAGCGCCCCCCCCCCCACCCCACCCGCCCGAACCCCACTCCCCTAAAAGTAGGGCCAACCTGTATTCCCACCCACCCACCCGATTCCCACTCCCCTAATAGTAGCGCCCCCACCACCAACCCTCCCCACTCCCCCACTCCCCTAATAGTAGCGCCAACCTCCCCTATCAACCCGCCCTATTCTCACTGCCCTAATAGTAGCATCCCCTCCTCCACCCACCCTCCCCTTCCCCACCCGCCCCTTCCCCACACGAACCCCATTCCCCTAATAGTAACACTCCCTCCCCCACCCACCTGCCCAAACCCCACTCCCTTAATAATAGTGCCGCCCTCCGGCACCAACCCGCCCTCTCCCACTCCCCTAATAATAGCGCCCCCTTCTCCACCCGAACCTCACTCCCCTAATAGTAGTGCCCCACTCCCCACCCCCCTCCGACACCCATCCACCTGAATCCCACTCCCCTAATAGTAGCGCCCCCTCCCCCACCCCCCTCCGACACCCATCCACCCAATCCCCACTCCCCTAATAATAGCGCCCCCTTCTCCACCCGAATCCCACTCCCCTAATAGTAGCGCCCCCTCCCCCACCCCCCTCCGACACCCATCCACCCAATCCCCTAATAATAGCGCCCCCTTCTCCACCCGAATCCCACTCCCCTAATAGTAGCGCCCCCTCCCCCACCCCCCTCCGACACCCATCCACCCAATCCCCACTCCCCTAATAATAGCGCCCCCTTCTCCACCCGAATCCCACTCCCCTAATAGTAGCGCCCCCTCCCCCACCCCCCTCCGACACCCATCCACCCAATCCCCACTCCCCTAATAGTAGCGCCCCCTCCCCCACCCCCTCCGACACCCATCCACCCAATCCCCACTCCCCTAATAGTAGCACCCCACTCCCCCGCCCCCCTCCAACAACCACCCACCCACCCGAACCCCAATCTCCTAATAGTAGCAACCCCCCTCCCCCACTCACCCCAGCATTTTTTTTCCTTATGTAAATGGTACCAAAAATGGTACCACTCCCAATGGCATAAAATATGTGTTTTTTTCAATTGAGAAAATAGCCTGAACAAATTCCCAATCCTAATTTTTATGTTAAATATTTTTTAGTATGTCTTAAAAGAAGATGGAGGAATATATATTCTTTTACGTGAGGGTAATGACATACTACAACAGAATGTATACATTGTAATGTGTTTGCAAAGTATTTAAGCATACTATATTGCTTTTGTTTGATAGTGAAACATTCCCCATTTAGGCGATTTTTCCCAACTGAATGGGAACCAATATCATTCCCAAAAGGGTGAAAAAATCGCTGCACCCCTAACCCCACTCACACACCAACATATCAATACAATTATCGCGCGGACGCTACTATTGGGGGATATACAGTATGTGACTTGTAGATAATGTTTTAGATGATGATAATGGACAAAATTACCCCATATACAAGCTGGGTCATGCCAATGGCACACACAAACAATAGCAACTGTTATAATCTTATAAATATATTTTCTTTTAGGAAGGATGTCCAACATGTGGAAGGTCATTTACTAAAAATAAGCAATGTTCTTAGAATCCGTCGTGAACTTACATATGGGAAATCATGAGCAACCCTACATCTACACATATAGATGAAATTACTGATGAAGTAATGTAAATATCTCACATCTACTCACATAGGTGAAACCACGAGTAATGTAAGTATTTGCCTTCTGCCCATGGGTAAATCGGTGTAATATAAACATGACTTGACGTAGACCTCCAATCAGTGTAATCATAACAAGAAGCCATTATTAAAAATTTGTCGTTGAGCTCCACTTGTAATATTTGAAACCTGGCCTGTCACACTAGGGAAATCAGTGTTATTATAACATGAAACTAACAATACCTGACTTGACGTTGAGCTCCACTTCCAGACTGACACAGTCTCCAACTTTGTATTCCAGAGATCCGATGTGTAGGGGGGAATATAGATGGCCATTTAACTTGATGTCTGAATATACAAAATATGTTTTTCACTAAATACGTGTATCACTAAATACGTGTATCACTTAAAACATATGCTCTTTTGAAAACATGTTTTGTAAGAGAAAAATATTTATCAGTCATCATGGTCATACAAACTTTAGAAGTAAAGAAGTGTTTTACACCCACAGACTTGAAACTGAAGTAGGCAGATATAAGAACGAAAATGTAAAAGTGTAATTCCGATCAAGTAGAAGACAAAATTCACTTTTTATTTCATTGTAATAGTTATAGCCCTTTTAGAGATACTTTTATTGAGAAAATTACTGCTGTTTGTAATAAATTTAACCCCCTTCTTCCAAACACCAGATTAATATGGTTAATGACAAATGAATCTAGTGAAGTAATTACTTTATTGTCTAACTTTATTTATGAGTGCTCTAAAATCCATTTACAGAAAATTGTCATTATTAGATCTATTATAAATCTTATGGTTATATTACCGTGTTATTTCTAGTCATTTTATCAGTATATAGCATAATAGTAAACTCTTCTCGGACATTGGTACAATAGAGAATTAATAATAATAATAATAATAATAATAATACTTAAATACAAGTCTTGCAGACGTTAATATTGTCTTGATATTTATATTTAAGTGTATATTAACACATGAACAAAAACTGTATTATGACTGAATTAATCTTGTTTAATATGTGTTTTATGAATATGTGCATATAACGTATCTACAATTTCATTTTATTTTAGTGATTATTTAAGTTTTTGTTATGTTTAATTATGTTGTTCCTTTTACTGTGATTATAATGCCAACTTTGTGGCCCATGATTGGAAAATAAAGTTATTCTATTCTATGTGTTAATATGTATAGAACGCGGAATAGCCATTTTCTACGGAGGGACACCAGATGCATACACAGTTAGCTCCGCTCAACGAAAGGTTAAGTTTATTCAAATTATACATTTTTCCTTACCAAGTGAATGTAAATATATAGATGTGAACAACTAAAGGGCAACAGTAAGCCAAATCAAACATCTAGACAGAGTAAACAAAGCTGAAGAAAAATAACGGTAAAGATAGACGGCTAAATGAATACCTGACATAACCTAGATAGAAGAGCACTGCAAATGGTACATAATACACCCATCAAAAGTAACATTATCACGCACACAAACGGTACATAATACACTCGTCAAAAGTAACATTATCACACACACAAACGGTACATAATACACTTGTCAAAAGTAACATTATCATGCACACAAACGGTACATAATACACCCGTCAAAAGTAACATTATCACGCACACAAACGGTACATAATACACCCGTCAAAAGTAACATTATCACGCACACAAACGGTACATAATACACCCGTCAAAAGTAACATTATCACACACACAAACGGTACATAATACACCCGTCAAAAGTAACATTATCACGCACACAAACGGTACATAATACACCCGTCAAAAGTAACATTATCACGCACACAAACGGTACATAATACACTCGTCAAAAGTAACATTATCACGCACACAAACGGTACATAATACACTCGTCAAAAGTAACATTATCACGCACACAAACGGTACATAATACACTCGTCAAAAGTAACATTATCACACACACAAACGGTACATAATACACCCGTCAAAAGTAACATTATCACACACACAAACGGTACATAATACACTCGTCAAAAGTAACATTATCACGCACACAAACGGTACATAATACACTCGTCAAAAGTAACATTATCACGCAAACAAACGGTACATAATACACCCGTCAAAAGTAACATTATCAGGCACACAAACAGTACATAATACACCCGTCAAAAGTAACATTATCACGCACACAAACGGTACATAATACACTCGTCAAAAGTAACATTATCACGCACACAAACGGTACATAATACACTCGTCAAAAGTAACATTATCACACACACAAACGGTACATAATACACCCGTCAAAAGTAACATTATCACGCACACAAACGGTACATAATACACTCGTCAAAAGTAACATTATCACACACACAAACGGTACATAATACACCCGTCAAAAGTAACATTATCACGCACACAAACGGTACATAATACACTCGTCAAAAGTAACATTATCACGCACACAAACGGTACATAATACACTCGTCAAAAGTAACATTATCACACACACATACGGTACATAATACACCCGTCAAAAGTAACATTATCACGCACACAAACGGTACATAATACACCCGTCAAAAGTAACATTATCACACACACAAACGGTACATAATACACCCGTCAAAAGTAACATTATCACGCACACAAACGGTACATAATACACCCGTCAAAAGTAACATTATCACGCACACAAACGGTACATAATACACCCGTCAAAAGTAACATTATCACGCACACAAACGGTACATAATACACTCGTCAAAAGTAACATTATCACGCACACAAACGGTACATAATACACTCGTCAAAAGTAACATTATCACGCACACAAACGGTACATAATACACTCGTCAAAAGTAACATTATCACACACACAAACGGTACATAATACACCCGTCAAAAGTAACATTATCACACACACAAACGGTACATAATACACTCGTCAAAAGTAACATTATCACGCACACAAACGGTACATAATACACTCGTCAAAAGTAACATTATCACGCAAACAAACGGTACATAATACACCCGTCAAAAGTAACATTATCACGCACACAAACAGTACATAATACACCCGTCAAAAGTAACATTATCACGCACACAAACGGTACATAATACACTCGTCAAAAGTAACATTATCACGCACACAAACGGTACATAATACACTCGTCAAAAGTAACATTATCACACACACAAACGGTACATAATACACCCGTCAAAAGTAACATTATCACGCACACAAACGGTACATAATACACTCGTCAAAAGTAACATTATCACACACACAAACGGTACATAATACACCCGTCAAAAGTAACATTATCAGTCACACAAACGGTACATAATACACTCGTCAAAAGTAACATTATCACGCACACAAACGGTACATAATACACTCGTCAAAAGTAACATTATCACACACACATACGGTACATAATACACCCGTCAAAAGTAACATTATCACGCACACAAACGGTACATAATACACCCGTCAAAAGTAACATTATCACACACACAAACGGTACATAATACACCCGTCAAAAGTAACATTATCACACACACAAACGGTACATAATACACCCGTCAAAAGTAACATTATCACGCACACAAACGGTACATAATACACCCGTCAAAAGTAACATTATCACGCACACAAACGGTACATAATACACCCGTCAAAAGTAACATTATCACGCACACAAACGGTACATAATACACCCGTCAAAAGTAACATTATCACGCACACAAACGGTACATAATACACCCGTCAAAAGTAACATTATCACGCACACAAACGGTACATAATATACCCGTCAAAAGTAACATTATCACGCACACAAACGGTACATAATACACCCGTCAAAAGTAACATTATCACGCACACAAACGGTACATAATACACCCGTCAAAAGTAACATTATCACGCACACAAACGGTACATAATACACCCGTCAAAAGTAACATTATCACGCACACAAACGGTACATAATACACCCGTCAAAAGTAACATTATCACGCACACAAACGGTACATAATACACCCGTCAAAAGTAACATTATCACGCACACAAACGGTACATAATACACCCGTCAAAAGTAACATTATCACGCACACAAACGGTACATAATACACCCGTCAAAAGTAACATTATCACGCACACAAACGGTACATAATACACCCGTCAAAATGTAACATTATCACGCACACAAACGGTACATAATACACCCGTCAAAAGTAACATTATCACGCACACAAACGGTACATAATACACCCGTCAAAAATGTAACATTATCACGCACACAAACGGTACATAATACACCCGTCAAAAGTAACATTATCACGCACACAAACGGTACATAATACACCCGTCAAAAGTAACATTATCACGCACACAAACGGTACATAATACACTCGTCAAAAGTAACATTATCACGCACACAAACGGTACATAATACACTCGTCAAAAGTAACATTACCACGCACACAAACGGTACATAATACACTCGTCAAAAGTAACATTATCATGCACACAAACGGTACATAATACACTCGTCAAAAGTAACATTATCACGCACACAAACGGTACATAATACACCCGTCAAAAGTAACATTATCACGCACACAAACGGTACATAATACACCCGTCAAAAGTAACATTATCACGCACACAAACGGTACATAATACACTCGTCAAAAGTAACATTATCACGCACACAAACGGTACATAATACACTCGTCAAAAGTAACATTATCACGCACACAAACGGTACATAATACACTCGTCAAAAGTAACATTATCACGCACACAAACGGTACATAATACACCCGTCAAAAGTAACATTATCACGCACACAAACGGTACATAATACACTCGTCAAAAGTAACATTATCACGCACACAAACGGTACATAATACACTCGTCAAAAGTAACATTATCACGCAAACAAACGGTACATAATACACCCGTCAAAAGTAACATTATCACGCACACAAACGGTACATAATACACCCGTCAAAAGTAACATTATCACGCACACAAACGGTACATAATACACTCGTCAAAAGTAACATTATCACGCACACAAACGGTACATAATACACTCGTCAAAAGTAACATTATCACGCACACAAACGGTACATAATACACCCGTCAAATGTAACATTATCACGCACACAAACGGTACATAATACACTCGTCAAAAGTAACATTATCACGCACACAAACGGTACATAATACACCCGTCAAAAGTAACATTATCACGCACACAAACGGTACATAATACACTCGTCAAAAGTAACATTATCACGCACACAAACGGTACATAATACACCCGTCAAAAGTAACATTATCACGCACACAAACGGTACATAATACACTCGTCAAAAGTAACATTATCACGCACACAAACGGTACATAATACACTCGTCAAAAGTAACATTATCACGCACACAAACGGTACATAATACACCCGTCAAAAGTAACATTATCACGCACACAAACGGTACATAATACACTCGTCAAAAGTAACATTATCACGCACACAAACGGTACATAATACACCCGTCAAAAGTAACATTATCACGCACACAAACGGTACATAATACACCCGTCAAAAGTAACATTATCACGCACACAAACGGTACATAATACACCCGTCAAAAGTAACATTATCACACACACAAACGGTACATAATACACCCGTCAAAAGTAACATTATCACGCACACAAACGGTACATAATACACTCGTCAAAAGTAACATTATCACGCACACAAACGGTACATAATACACCCGTCAAAAGTAACGTTATCACGCACACAAACGGTACATAATACACCCGTCAAAAGTAACATTATCACGCACACAAACGGTACATAATACACTCGTCAAAAGTAACATTATCACGCACACAAACGGTACATAATACACCCGTCAAAAGTAACATTATAACGCACACAAACGGTACATAATACACCCGTCAAAAGTAACATTATCACGCACACAAACGGTACATAATACACCCGTCAAAAGTAACATTATCACGCACACAAACGGTACATAATACACCCGTCAAAAGTAACATTATAATGCACACAAACGGTACATAATACACTCGTCAAAAGTAATATTATCACGCACACAAACGGTACATAATACACCCGTCAAAAGTAACATTATCACACACACAAACGGTACATAATACACCCGTCAAAAGTAACATTATCACGCACACAAACGGTACATAATACACTCGTCAAAAGTAACATAATCACGCACACAAACGGTACATAATACACCCGTCAAAAGTAACATTATCACGCACACAAACGGTACATAATACACCCGTCAAAAGTAACATTATCACGCACACAAACGGTACATAATACACCCGTCAAAAGTAACATTATCACGCACACAAACGGTACATAATACACTCGTCAAAAGTAACATTATCACGCACACAAACGGTACATAATACACCCGTCAAAAGTAACATTATCACGCACACAAACGGTACATAATACACTCGTCAAAAGTAACATTATCACACACACAAACGGTACATAATACACTCGTCAAAAGTAACATTATCACACACACAAACGGTACATAATACACCCGTCAAAAGTAACATTATAACGCACACAAACGGTACATAATACACCCGTCAAAAGTAACATTATAACGCACACAAACGGTACATAATACACTCGTCAAAAGTAACATTATCACGCACACAAACGGTACATAATACACCCGTCAAAAGTAACATTATCACGCACACAAACGGTACATAATACACCCGTCAAAAGTAAAATTATCACACACATGAAAAGGCAAGTAATTCTTGTACAAATTTTGACTGGGACATCCAATAAACAAGAAATGTCGGAGAATTTGATGGATGGTCCCTCATGGACCTTATATGTGACCCAAACTTATTAAGGAATGTCTGAGTCTGTTGGATGGTCCCTCATGGACCTGATATGTGACACAACAAAAGTAGACGAAAGGAATGTTAATGGTTAATGTCTTAATGGATGGATGTTTCGATGGTAGGAACCTTCCTTTCACCAATTAATTCCAAAATCAAAGGTCACTGTTTTACCGTGGGTACTATTTGTGTGAAGTTTCTAAACTGTAAGCCTAATAGTTCACAAGCTTCAACATGTTCAATGTGACCTTTACGTTTGACCTAATTAATAGGGTTTCTACTCTCAAAAAGGGCAATGTACCTATGATGTTTTATGAGTGTTGGTCCGAAATTATCATGCAAAATGTCAATGTTTATACAAGGTCACGGAGACTTGGACCTACTGAACTCAAAAGCAAAGGGTTCCCTCTCTCACTAAGTGCAACGAACCACTGAAGTTTCATGAGAATGGGTGTTATACTGTTGAAGCTATATGCGGACAGGGTAACTGTTTACGGACAAACGCACTGAAAGATGTATGGACAACCCTATACCATAATACATAATAATTGTTCCAAAAACAATAGAAACAATGGAACAATAGCCAGAAGATATACACCCATGTGATATCCGACTCATCTGTTATCACATCAACAGCTTAAATATCATACAAGTGACTGGTATCTCATGGGTCAAAATAACAACAGTTAATTTTGTAGTTCTACCTACCCCATGATACAGGTGATATAAACACTAGTTGTTGTTGTTTTGGAGACCAGGTCAGGCTCTCTATACCAACTTTACCTGCCAGTTTTAATGATGGCTGATCATTTGTTAAGGAAAATGTTCAAAAAATAAAAGTAGCATTAAATTTTCCAACTCTATATCAAACCCTGCAACAATAGCAACATTTCCTGTTAAATCTTCAATCCTGCATCAATGTTACGTCAATTCTGCATCAATGTTACATCAATTACAATAAAACATGTTGCTAAACGACAGAATCAGGTCATAAAAACACGGTTAATGCAGTGAGTCAATCCGTC
>JAWPHD010016633.1:0-48786 GCA_037043455.1 Cyrtodaria siliqua
CCCCCATTCTAAACTGCGTCTAAGGCCAGAAGCTGGCACATCCACTCCTGAAGGAAATGCAGCTATCAAAAGAACTGCAGAAGTGCTGAAAGGCAACGCAGAATTTGGCAAAGGCAAAAGGCGGAAGGCAACGCCAAAAGTGACCGGGTCATCTTGTCCAGAAAAGAAAGTGACAACCAGCGATGACTCTTACAAGTCAGACAAGAAAAAGGAACAGAAAGGTAAATGTAATTACTATGATTTTTCTTAATTGTATACTGCTTGAGAGTTGGAAAGAGGGCGGGGCAAATTAATATACATCAATACGTAATGTATTTGTGTATGATTTATTAAATGGTATATTGTTCTTTCGTAAAAATTGAGCGTTTAACCGGTGATAATTATAAACTTGTAGACATAAAGTAACAGATCTGTTTATCAACACTGGTCATAGAGATTTGCCGTGAACGTGTTAAAATCATCGATGGGCTGGACACAGTCTAGGTTAAAAAATAGTTTTCAAGTACCTCTACATAGTGTGTATTTGTTACAGAATAGAACAATAACAATAGCATAATCTTACAAATGCTCAAAACATCGTAATATACGTATATATTTTTACAGATCTAAACAAATCGAAGCTTCGGTTGTTCAGGCACCCATCCGGAATCCCAAGAACAAACCTGCCGTCGTCAAACACCGCCAGTACTTTGGATATCGGTCAAAATGAGTACATACCAAGCCCCAGATTACAGTCTAACAAAACGAATGGAAAAAGCCGACTTCCCGTTCCAATAAAAACAACATTCGTTAGACATGAAGCCGACAACATTCCGATAGCTAGACAATCGGGAAAGAAAGGAAACACGGATGTGATATCTGCGACTGATCTTCCTGAAGATATGTTTAGAAGCGAAATACCACTTGAGTCTGGCAACGTGGAAGAATGTATGTTATGTGATGACACTGATGATACCAACAAACAAATCAATAAAACCGATGACGAAAAACGTAATCAGAAAAGAAAATATGACAATGTTTGTTTCACAGAAAATGTATCGGCGGTTAAGAGAACAAAAGCTGAATCTTCCACGCGTTCAAGGAAAGTACCAGTGAGGTTCGCTCTTCAAGAACCAACCCAAACAGGGTCAAAGAGTTTGTCCGTTGAGGCCGCCGTTCCCATATATCCGTCGTTTGGAACAGAGTTAATTAACGATGAACTCTGTGATGCGGAGGTAGCTTTCTATATGGAAGAAATATCAGAGTTCGATACTATAAAAACAAAACAAACATGGTCAAATAGTTTGTCAGTTAAGGCCACTCAACTACATCCGTCGTTTGGAACAGAGCTCATTAACGATGAACTCTGTGATGCAGAGGTAGCTTTCTACATGGAAGAAAAGTCAGACATGGTGTCGCGAAAACCAACATCAAACATACCTTGGCCAGAGCATAATCATGAACATACGCCTGAACAAGTAGCACAGCAAAATGCATCAACGTCGGAACAGCTCGAGCGAGTAAGTAAATGTCTTGAATACGATGAATATATTTAAGTGTTTCTCATTAAACCATTCAGGTAGGTTGCAGCTTAGTTTATCGAGACAACAGTATCCATGTCCCTTGCACCGCCTTAACCGAGTGTTGAACCATTCAGCATACCCCCTCATGATGTTATCAATTTGAGTCACATCTATATACATTTTGTTTTGTTTTGTGTTTCATAAATAACCACATCTATAAAGTAACGTGGTATATTGATTCAGGAACCACATACTTATGTTGATTGTCCTAGTTTATTAAAGTGTACACCTTTTATAGGGCACATAAGTACATCTTTGGTGAATTTAAACGACATCCATGGCCTCCAGTCTGTATGGTATATTATAAAGTATAATAGGTTTATCCAGAAACTTGTAGAATTTTCTTGCGTAGTCCCTATTTTTTCAATATATAAACCCCTAAAAGGGGCTTGTGATGTAAAATGAATGTAAATTGCTTATTTATAAATACTACTATTTATATGTAATTATCATATATCATAAATGTGAAAGACCCTCTTTGGTGATCATATGCGTTGTAACAGTATGTTAATATTTAAATGTATAAGTGACTGCATAAATTACGTTGATTTAATAGTAATAATAATAATAATAAAAATAATTTGTAGTTTACAACGGAGCCAGAGGAAAATGCTATTCATCTTCGCCGACCTTCTCCAAAAAAGGTTGCCACATATCACGGGAAAGTTGCCACGTTTCCCAGCATTGCCACTATCGGCGGTATTGATGTTGGTAACAGCACTTCTCATTGGAAAAGGAACCCACCTACTGCTCAGACGGAAGTTGCTTCGTTTCCTAGGATTGCCAAAATCGGTGGAATTGATGTTGGTAGCAGCCCTTCTCATTGGAAAAGGATCCCACCTACTGCTCAGACCGAAGTTGCTTCGTTTCCTAGGATTGCCAAAATCGGCGGAATTGATGTTGGTAACAGCCCTTCCCACTGGAAAAGGATTCCGCCTACTACTACTCAGACGGAAGATTCCTCGTTTCACAGCATTATTAAAGTCGGCCACATCGATGTTGGTAACAGCCCTTCCCACTGGAAAAGGGTCCGACCTACTAATGATTAGCAAATTTAGAATATAGTATATAAAGTAGAGAATATATATATATCATAACGTTTACTTGGTTAATAAAATTTGTTTTTGTGATTTTAACCAAGTGTGACATTATGTTGTTTCTGTCGACTCGTTGTAATAAAGCAATTATCTATTGTAATTATCTATTGTAATTAACTATTATAATTAACTATTATAATTAACTATTGTAATTAACTACGAAATATAATTGTTTAAACCGTTTTTTATAATATGTGCGAATAAGAATAAATTGATAACTGAAAATTGATTACACCAATCTATGTCTTAAAGCATGTTAACAATTCATCAAAAAGAAGAATAAAGTATTAATCTTTAAATCCTTATTACACATTTTGCAAAAACATAAAATTATATATATAGTTTGCTAGCCAAAACAGTATATTATATAAATGTTTAAATGATACATATTAAAACAATATTAAACTGAATGTCTGCTTGTTGTTTTATTTTGAAGAAAATTAATTATTCCCCATAAAAATCTTTTCATTATCACCTATGTATCTTCAGTGGTGGCAGAAAAAGGACACACACGTATAATGAATTAAGGGATCTGTATTATTGTTTTGATTCTGTTCTTCAAAGCATTCAAAGACAGCGATTTGTTTAGACGTTTTGATGAAAAAGAAAATCATATTTGATTTTTATAATGGTTGATGATAGAGGTTTTCCAATATTGAATATCAATAGTTCTTCTATGAAGATAACTCTATATGTTTATTAAGTAATCAAGTTTTTATTTCAGAAATAAATGCACGTACATGTAAATGCTCTCCTGCTGATAGTAAAAGTTTTATATTAAATTTCTTTTTTAAATTATAAACTTGGACTACAAGCAAAATTAAAAAGTCTGTGCTTAAGCTTAGGCTACATGCAAAATAAAAAGGTCTTTACTTGTTGTTTTAGAGGAGAATGTTAAAGTTATTCCATATATACATATAAAAGTAGATATAAAAGTCAAACAGGAAATGTAGCATTCAAGGACCACAGTCAACCAAAAGCACTCATAGAACAAACAATATTTACAAAGTCAAAGATAAATAAAAAGCAAGATATGACATCCCACACATAAAGGGGGTGGACAATAGGGCTACCGCCTTGGAACGGCCAGTGACAAAAAGGGCAGCTGGGTGTTTAAAAATAAGTATGAAATTAAAACAGGTTCTAGGATGCATCAAACCTCACTCTTACCCTACTGTCATCCCAATAAAACGGGACAGTGTAAATAAAGATCTCCTGTTATCTAACAAAGAATGCAGTATTAATAGGCAATTTAAGTACAATACATAAATGATCATGTACATATGAATATAAAAAAGCATAGAAAGCCAAAAAGTAAGTACTCAATGAGCAACAAGAGAACAAACCATCAAGAGTAAGGCAAGACCATATTTAAGACAAACATCAAACGCTAATGTCCCGTTGGGGCTTCATCATTGGGTCAACAGTCTGTCCGGTCATCGCACAATCAAAGAGTTAAGCATAGTGGCGAACTGTAAATGGATCAACCACTAAACATGCAATGCGTTGCAAAATGATAGGGTCATAACCTCTTTTGATTAACTTTGTACGATTATGAACAAGTATCTTACAAAGTTTGTAAATCACATCACCATAGAAGTCATGTTGTGATAGTCCTTGTTGCAGAAGAGTTCTTAAATTACTTTTATATTCTAAAAGCCGATCAAGAATACGATAATAAAATTTTGCAACGGTTTTTTCGAAATTTATGGTAACGGTAGCCCTGACGGAGTAGCTTCTTAGTTATACAAAGATTACGGATATTAAAGTATCAATTCGACTACATTCGACTACAAGCTCTAAAAAAACACAATTAATTTGAGAAATATAGACCCAATAAGAAGTAGCTCGGGGAACATTCCAATATAAGTTGGGATAAATAACAATATCAAAATTAAAATCATCTCTCTTGTTATATATTTTACTAATTATTTCACCATTTTTAAAGAGAGATGTAAATCAAGAAAAGAAGCGACAGTATCAGAAATATTAGCTTTGTTGAGTTAAAGTTCTTTAGGATAGATAGTGTTAACCAAAGTAGAAATGAAAAGATTGTCAATATTCAATATGTCATCCAGATACGAGAGGTGTCATTGAAGGCTTCAATTACATCTGCCTCAGTGTCTGGTGAAAGATGCAACATGAAATCTCGTTCATAGCAATACAAAAACAAATCTACGACAAGATGTACACAGTTCGTACCCATAGGGATACCAACAATTTGTCTATAAACGGTAGTTCCATATCTGACGAGGATATTATCTAATAGGAAAACAAAAACCTCACAAAATTCTTGGCAAGTCCACATAGAGTAATTGTCAAAATAGCTGTTAGTAAAAAAAACGTTGTAATATTGTTACAGGCCAAAAATGTAGTTTTTTTCTCTAGCGAAATGTTTGAATGAGAGCAATACGTGTGTCTTTGATAAGGGGATATGGTAAGGTTGTACATTGTGTTGGAAGGTCGTAAGTACTTATATATATATCAAACTTGACGTTTTTGCAGATTTTATCGAGAACGTCTCCTGAATTTGTAATTGACCAAAATACGTCTATGTAAAGCACGTGAGTCCTCGAGTGGGGCCAAAATGGTACCCATGGTTACGCTTGAAACAAACTCGGTAGATGACCATACGCTTATGCTGCATCACCTCTTTAGACATCTAGCTCCCGTAGTAACCCGCTTCGTATATATAATGGGCTGTTCTTTTTTTTAATTAAGACCATTCCATTTATGTGACAAATGTGAGTTACTCCCAGGCTGATCTGGGTTTACAATGGACGAAAGGCTATTATAGTCGTTCTTAGCGGGTTAAAGGTTAAAGATTTTCCAATGTAAAACTATAACGTGAGAAGTGGTCAAATTTGACTCCACGGTCACCATTTTTAAACACACCTTGGTGGATGACCATAATCTAATGGTATATGCAATATATTACGTTTTCAGATAGAACATTACTCATTTTCCCCTATCATGTGAAATCACTGTATAGTTATATGGGTGTATATGGTGTGGATCTAAGGTGTGTGTGTGTGTGATATGGGTGGTAGTTCAGGGGTAGTATGTGAACTTTGCCGAGGGTATAACATACTTGAAACCCGCTACACATCCTGTTGTCTTTTTTTTTCGGCACCAGCCGTTTAAGCTGGCTCTTGGCCTCGCATGAGGTGTGTCTGTGTAAGCCTATCAAAACTCGAATTGAAAGCGATACAGAAATTATGAAAGCAAAAAAGGTGACTATTTATCTTTAAACAAGTTTATGAAACGAATGAAGCATGAATTTAAGTATATTTAGGCACATTCATTATTGTTGGTGACAACACAACAAGTATCATTGAACCAACCTCAAAATGCCTTATTCGGCGTGTCAAAATTCTACCTTGCTAAGACAATTTTTCCAAAAATAAATCAAAGCCAGATAGTCTTCGAAGTAAATATTTAGTGAAACCCAGTCCCACAATTTTGAAATTACGTACCTATGTTTAGAATTTTACATTAACGTATGGCCAGTCAAATATATACATGATAAGGTAGTGCAGGTATAAGTTTCAGTCTTCCAATAATTGAGCCCTCATGCCGGTAATACACATGCACATTACTTTAACACATGTTTTGATACATGGGTAGACAGATAGAAATACTGACTATTTCAATACTATGCTTGAGTGATTCCACATATGTGACCAGTTTGTAAGTGTGACCAGGGTCCGTATTCATGCAGCTTTTTAGCAATATCTTATCTTAAGTCAAATTGTATCAAATTTTTAAGCACCCTTTTCTATCGGTTTAAAACGTTTTCTTTATGTTGCTAATAAGGTTATGGATAAATAAAACCTACAGCTAAATATGTATCTTAAAATAGATGGTTTGTAGTGACCCTGAGATAACAAGGATATTTAAATGTATATGTAAACATCTTAAATTTTGACTTAAGTAATATTTTCTACTTAAGACGCTTTATGAATACGGACCCTGGGCTGTTTAAACTTCATGTGCGTGTATTTTTTTAAAATTATTTCTTTTGAATATGATGGAGAGTTTTGACACCCCAAATAAGGCATTATTGAGGTAGGTTTAAAGATTCTTTTTGTGGTTTTACAAATAATAAAAAGTGCCTTAATATGCTTAAATACATAATTAATTTCATAAACCTGCCTAATGCTGAAACAATTATTTTCACTTAATTTCATATTTTATTGAGGATGGTCAATCTAGAGCAGTATTCGGCCATTACTGAACAATACAAGTGACAGGGGAGGCCGGTAGTGTTGCAGATTAATGGCAATTATCACAATTCAGTTGTGGTCATTATTGACCATGCGCCTGTGGACAAAGTTGATACACCCATGAAGTACTGTATTTATCTGCATAACAACTGTACAAGACATAATAAACTAACTAATAGTTATATATTTAAAATCAACATAAAACTATATGCTAGCATAAAGTCTATGATGCTAGTTAATGCAACAAATAAATGTAAATTAAAATCAAGATTTTCCCTCAATAAGACTGTTAGTATAAAAAATCTAAAAAATAAAATCAAAACGTTTACATTCAGACAAAATGAGTTTTGAGATTCAAGATTCATAGTAATATATAGTATGATTTTGCAATGTATGGGTTGTGCTGAAGTCATTATAGAGAATGAAGTTTCAGTGTTGTTGTTTTTTGTGGGGGGTTTATTTTAAAACCCGTACTTGACCATACATAGTATATGTTTTTAATTATTTTGATTACGTTTTCTTTTAATTTCTTCATTAGATTTTGTTCAGTTCAATAACATTTAATATCTATACTATGCTGGTATAAATGATTCATCTGTCATATAAAGTGATGCAATGCAGTCGCATATTTTAGGAGGCTTTGACCAGTAAATTCAGGTCAGCATACTGCTACGACCGTCTACAAGCACATTACTCAAATATTCTGCCTGGTAGAAGAATTTGGGGCTTTAACTTGTCTCGCGTGAGAACGGACAACAAGAACGTGCATTTCCCGCGATTCTGATGTGGCTACTTAAAGGCGGGACTATCGAAAACAAGGCAAATTAGTGAGTAGAAGAATTGTACTATATTAAGACACTATATTAAGACACTTTTAAATATGTGTTTGATTCTTAGTTTGAAATTTATATAAATGTAATATTTTGACACTGTTGATTTTTTTTTCTTCTTCTTCTTCTTCTTCTTCTTCTTCTTCTTCTTCTTCTTCTTCTTCTTTTCAACTAACATTTTTGAAAAACTTATGAATACGTTTTAAAGGGACACACGGCAATGATGAATAGTTTATCAAAGACTGAAATTAGCGTCTCGATTGATTTATTTTATCATTTTTACTTTAAACCTGCTTTTTTTGAGTTTGCCTGTTTTCGTCTTATTCTATTTTAATATATTATTGTCGCAATATGATCAACAGTTATTAATCTGCAAAAATAATTTGCTTTGAACTATTCTTATAATTAATATTAATGACTGAAAACATGTTATGTAGAAAAACTAATGGGACGCCGTGAGTTTTTGAAAATCAAGATTTTCCCTTTAAAGGTGATCAATGAGTGGCCTCGGTACCTCAGTGGATTAAAACTACATACACTTGGCCCACGTAAGTTCTCTCTCTGGCGAAGACATTCTGATCGGAAACGTCATCCTTCATCTCACCTCCCTCTGAGGTTGCTGTCTCAATATAATCTAATATGATGTGTTAAAGTGAGCAAATAGGTATCCCGTTGATATCACACTGCCTTCGAGAAGTCATTTCTAGTTTGTGTGTGATTATGAACAGAAGGTAACTCGTAATCATGTGTTATCATCGTGTTTGTCCGTACTGGAACAACATCGAGGGCGTCAGTGTAAAACCGTTAACCGCACGGAAAAAAATCAAAGGGTGATACCGTGATTGTAACCGTATCGTACGAGAGCAGTCGTGTGTGGTTTATCCAAATACGGCACGCTTTCCGGGTGCGGCAGGAAATCATGACGTCCGATCGTTGTCGGCTGACTTTTCATAAACGTCATAGTTCTGATTATTGGGTGGATTTGTGAAATAGTTTTGGCGCTGGGATGTTGTCGGGCTTGATTGGATGGTTCCAAAATATCGAACGGCGGGTAACAACAATGGTGTTAAAATTACCGATTATTGGATAGAACCTTGGATATAATGTTGATTTAACGCGAGCCTTCACGATAAGAAAGCACTGATCAATAAGTAGTCAGAGTTCTTGACATTTCGCTGTTTTACTAGCATCTAGATTGTTGAAGAAATTGTGTAGATTGTGAAAATGATTCTTGACATGGCATCTAATAGTTTAAATTGTGTGATAATTCTGGTGACGTTAGATGTAATAGTTTCACTCCCACTAATAGATAAAGAAATAACAGCGATTAACTGTACACTAAAGGTAAGAAGGCAAATATGTATATTTATATTTCAGGATGTTTCTATAATTACATACATGTTTGATTGTGAATATTAATTAAGCGCTTGAGTATTAATGAGTCAGTATAACAGAATAGAACAGATTCTTTATTCACTTAAACTTTACAGTTTTCGTGATATACTAAAGTATATATATAAATTCAGCATACACATGAATAATTATGGTGTATGACAATACATTCAAAAGAAATTGCATTAAATAAATACAGATGTTTAAAGTAATAACAAGTAAACATTGGATGAACTCCTATGAGCAGTCATATTAGTCTTAGTGAAACTGACACTAATCACAATATCAAGTAGGGAATTACACTAATCACAATATCAAGTAGGGAATTACACTAATCACAATATCAAGTAGGGAATTACACTAATCACAATATCAAGTAGGGAATTACACTAATCACAATATAAAGTAGGGAATTACACTAATCACAATATAAAGTAGGGAATTACACTAATCACAATATCAAGTAGGGAATTACACTAATCATAATATCAAGTAGGGAATTACACTAATCATAATATCAAGTAGGGAATTACACTAATCATAATATCAAGTAGGGAATTACACTAATCACAATATCAAGTAGGGAATTACACTAATCACAATATCAAGTAGGGAATTACACTAATCATAATATCAAGTAGGGAATTACACTAATCACAATATAAAGTAGGGAATTACACTAATCACAATATAAAGTAGGGAATTACACTAATCACAATATCAAGTAGGGAAGTACACTCAAACAAGAAAATCAAATTTGCTTAAAAAATAAGTTAGATCACCATTAAGTATTATTCTTGTTTAAACAATTTATACAAAGCAAAAATGCGTTATTGATAAATTTGCTTAGCATGTGTATTTCTGATTTGTTATTACTTTGTAGAAGAAGCGTAAATGTATACATGATATCTCTATATATATAGAAACACTTTAAATACAATGTTCTTAAATCTGAATACAAGAAACATATAAAAACAAAATGATACCCGTCTTCTACTTCAAAGCTGACATACATGATTATTTCTTTCAATAATCGACCAGTATGAATATATAAATGATGTGCCGATAAGCGTAGTTTTGTTAGAGATGTGCGTAAACTCCTAGAGAGTATAACGGTATGCATGTAACAGTTCACGTAGCTCTTTCATAGTCTCGTATGTTGTTTCTCCGCTACTCAAATATGTATCATAAATTATGTATGTTTTACGTATCATAAATTATGTATGTTATACGTATCATAAATTATATATGTTACGTATCATTAATTATATATGTTATACGCATAAATTATATATGTTACGTATCATAAATTATATATGTTACGTATCATAAATTATATATGTTATACGCATAAATTATATATGTTACGTATCATAAATTATATATGTTATACGTGTCATAAATTATATATGTTACGTATCATAAATTATATATGTTATACGCATAAATTATATATGTTACGCATCATAAATTATGTATGTTATACGTATCATAAATTCTATATGTTATACGTATCATACATTATATATGTTACGTATCATAAATTATATATGTTATACGCATAAATTATATATGTTACGTATCATAAATTATATATGTTATACGCATAAATTATATATGTTACGTATCATAAATTATATATGTTATACGTATCATAAATTATATATGTTACGTATCATAAATTATTTATGTTATACGTATTATAAATTATATATATTATACGTATCATAAAGTTTGTATGTTATACATATCATAAATACTACCATAAATTATATATGGTATACGTATCATAAATTATATATGTTATACGTTTCATAAATTATATATGGTATACGTATCATAAATTATATATGTTATACGTATCATAAAGTATATATGTTATACGTATCATAAAGTATGTATGTTATACGTATCATAAATTATATATGTTATACGTATCATAAAGTATATATGTTATACATATCATAAATTATATATTTTGTACGTATCATAAAGTATGTATGTTATACTATCATAAATTATGTATGTTATACGTATCATAAATTATATATGGTATACGTATCATAAAGTATATATGTTATACGTATCATAAATTATATATTTTATATGTATCCTAAATTATGTATGTTATACGTATCCTAAATTATGTATGTTATACGTATCATAAATTATATATGGTATACGTATCATAAAGTATATATGTTATACGTATCATAAATTATATGTGTTATACGTATCATAAAGTATATTTGTTATACGTATCATAAATTATATATTTTATACGTATCCTAAATTATGTATGTTATACGTATCATAAAGTATATATGTAATACGTATCATAAAGTATATATGTTATACGTAACCTAAATTATGTATGTTATACGTATTTATACGTATCATAAAGATACGTATCATAAATTATATATGCTATACGTATCATAAATTATATATGTATATATTTGTGAAAATAAGCAATGCACTCCGCGTCTAATTTCGTTTTATATATACTAGTCAAAAGTTCCCACCTAAGAATATGCACTTTTTAATATAAAGATTAACAGTATAGTAAAATGCATCAATCCAGGTGTGGATTGTTCGCTATATGTTGACGACTTTGTTATATGTTATCGTGCAAAAAACATGAATACTATCGAGAGACAATTACAACAATGTCTAAATAAACTTCAGACCTGGTCTGATGAAAATGGTTTTAAATTTTCTAAGTCTAAAACTAATTGTATGCACTTTTGTCAACTTCGTAACATCATGAAGACCCTCATCTAACACTGGATGGGTCACCAATACCAGTAGTGGATGAGATAAAATTCCTTGGTCTTATTTACGACCGTAAATTAACGTTTATACCACACCTTAAATACTTGAAGGCCAAATGCCTTAAAGCTCTTAACTTACTTAAAGTTGTTGCAAACACTAATTGGGGAGCAGATCGAAAAGTCCTCTTGCGACTTTACAGATCTCTTATCAGATCCAAGCTGGACTACGGCTCGATAGTATATGGATCGACTCGCAAGTCGTACTTGCAGATGCTCGACCCTATACATAATCAAGGATTACGACTCGCCTTAGGTGCCTTTCGTACATCACCAGCCGAAAGTCTATATGTTGAAGCTAATGAACCATCACTGTCTCATAGACGTGACAAACTAGCTCTTCAATACGCCATTAAATTAAAGTCTAACCCTTCAAACCCAACTTTCGATAATGTTTTTAATCCTAGTTGTGAACCTCTTTTTGATCGAAAACCGAAGGCCATTCGACCATTTGGTCTTCGTATTAAACCAAAATTAAGAGACACTGAAATCGACCTAAATTTGATTGCCAAGTACAAAGTACCACAAATTCCACCGTGGACTTCGGGAACACCAACAATTATTTTTGATCTTTGTAATAATAACAAATCCAGCACAGACCCTACTGTCTTCCAAAGCAAATTTAATGAAATTAAATCGAAATACAGTAACTTTCAACATATCTACACAGATGGCTCTAAAGATGGAGATAAGGTAGCTGCAGCAGCTGTTGTTCACAAACACAGCATAAAGAGCCGCCTGCCTGACAAGGCCTCTATCTTTTCAGCTGAACTTAAGGCAATTGAACTTGCCTTAAATTATATTCAGGAATCTGATGATGACCATTTTGTAATATTTTCTGATTCCCTTTCATCTCTTCAAGCACTGGGTAATATGAAACATGATAACCCAGTTGTGCTTCAACTTTTAGAAAAGTACAATTCTCTTATAATGGATAATGTTATTATTTTCTGCTGGCTTCCAAGCCATGTAGGAATACGTGGTAATGATAGAGCTGATAGTGTTGCTAAGGCAGCATTAAATTTACATATAACTCATACCAAATTACCTTATACTGATTTTAAAAGTTGTATTAACACATATATTAGTAACTCTTGGCAAGCCGCTTGGGATTTGTCAGTTAACAATAAACTCCATCCAATTAAACCGTTACTCGGAGAATGGCGTTCTTCTAGTAGACCCATTCGTCGAGAGGAAGTTGTCCTAGCCCGGTGCAGGATAGGGCATACACGTTATACTCAATCATATTTATTACAAGGTGAGCAATTACCAGAATGTATACCCTGCTTTGCACCGTTAAGCTTTGCACCGTTAACGGTCAAACACATCTTATTGGAATGTGTAGACTTTGATCCTATGCGTCAAAGGTACTACAATGTTAATACTATGAAAGAGTTATTTGATACTGTAGATTTTAGTCTTGTTTTAGATTTCCTAAAAGAGATCCGACTATATAAATCATTATAATGTGTTTTTATATATATTTACTTGTTAATATACCCGTTGACGGGCATTCGTTGATTTACATACATAGTTTATATTACACCTTATCATCCCTTATTTTTTAATAGTTTTATCTTTATATATTTACATTATTTTTTAAATAATACCTTATTTCTTCATTTTTCATCAATTTTTGCGCACAATATGACCTATTTATGTGTCGACGTGCCGTAAAACACCATTCATTCAAGAATATGTCAATAATATTTAAATATTCTCATTGGTTTATATATTTCACAGCTGATTGATACGGCTGAACTTTAAATCGTCCAACTGCATGAACACATTGTAAAGCTTTCAAGTCGCTGTGCTTTCTGACATTTATACAACTTGGTATTTAGGAATTTTGTTTAGTACTTTTAATCAGAGCAGCTTTCGATGTTCCTAATTCTAAAATATGCCAACTAAAATTATTTTGACAGCATGGTTTACTAGCATGATTACCACTACAAAGACGTTTGCTACAGAAATTGTCGAACTCTTTAATGTTAACGCTGAATTACAGATACTTGAATTTTACAGCCTATTGGTCAAAATCAAGTACTTACCACACAACCTTTCTAAAATATATTTAAACTAAAGAAATGAGTTAAGATACAAACGTGAGTAATAAGGAATTTGAATCAGTGTTTGCATCTTGTTGTAGTTATTTCGTTTTATTGCATCCATTTGGAGTTAATATTATTATATATTTATGTAGTTATTACGTTTCATTGCAATCCATTGAAGCCAACTGGATTTAATATTATATATATTTGTGAAGTTATTTCTTTTTAATTGCCTCCTTTTGGAGTTAATATCATTTTTGTTGGTATGATAGTTGGTTCGTTTCATTGCAGTCTGTTGGAATTAATATTCTATATGTTTGTAATTATTTCGTTTAATCTGCTCAACCAACTGGAATTAATATTAAATTTGTGTAGTTATTCTTTTCAATCAACTGGAGTTAGTATTACATTATTTGGTAGTTATTTCGTTTCATTGTAGCAACTGAAGTTAATATGATATATTTTGTAGACTTTATTTTGTTTCCGTCTTCTGGTGTAAATATTTCATTTTTTCCGTTTCATTGCAGCCAGCCGGAGTTAATATAGCCTGTACCCAGTACCTTATAAACAATACATGTAAGTAGCATTGTATACCCACGGAAATAAAACAGTTAGTCTAGTAATGAGTCAATTAACTCTCGAAAAATGTCGAAATGCATATTGCCTTAGAGTTCGTCAATATCCCAAATCTCTGCTAACCAACCCCATGTGATTGTTTGTACATCATACAAGGAACGACAACTCTGGGTAGAGTTTGATTGCTAACCAATAGCGGATTGAACTGGTTTCGCTCATTTTCCCTATAATTACTTCAAACTGCACCGTAAACAGTTCTGCCATGCTACCCTTTTCATTCTGTTGCTTACCACTTGCCCCATTTCTACAGTTATCCATGTCACAAATGAGCTGCCCCTTCATACCTGTTTCTAACACTATGACTTGTTGAAGGATGGAGTAAATGTGGTGGCAATGGGATATTAAGTATTACACTATATTTTTGCTTTTAAGATCATGAATATAAAAATATTCCAAAAAAATAAAGGCTGGACGTAAACTATATTAAGACTGGTAATTCAAATGTTATAATAGTAATTCATTTTTACTAAATACAAGCTAGAGTTTTATAAATATATATTCTGGCTTGATAAAACTGTGTTGACCCTTAACCCGCTAAGTACGACTATAATAGCCTTTGCATCCATTGTAAACCCAGATCAGCCTGCGATCATGGTTTACAATTTCCGTCTGCTGATCAGTCATTTCCCAAACACCCTTTGTCTCCTAAATGGAATGGTCTTAATGCAAAGACAGAACAGTCCATTATATATATGTAGCGAGTTAAGGATTAAAAGGCACTCGGTATGAAATCGCCCTTTTTCACTACCCAGCGATCCATCCGTTTAAAGGGACTTGCAGCGATCTGGAAGATTGATTGGTGTCAATTAAAATACAAATAAAAAACAAGAGAGTGTGCTTCAGTTTCAATGTAAATGTTTGCGTGCATTAAACTGAGCCGTATGTTACCTTCGGTTTAATTCGTGTTGTTTATGAAAACGTTTGGTCTGGAAAACCAGATGACTTGACTGTTTTTTGTTGTTACATTATACACATAAATTCATATTGGGTTTATATAGTCAGTTGTTCATATACTTGCAAATTATGTCTGTGATATTCTTTGATAGTGTCTCCGTGGCGTTAACAACGTTGCGTTGTAAACCTTCTCGCCTCTCACCGCTGCGGGTTCAAATCTCAGTGGGAGCTCGACTTGTAAGTGAGGAAGTGTCGATTCTTACGGATGGCGGGAGGTGTACAGTACTGGTTCTACCCAGGAAAACGTGGGTGGTCTGCTTCCACCAAAAAAAAATCGACCGCCATATATAACCTTACATGTGTTGAAATGGACGTAAAACATAATACAAACATACAAACTGTGATATTTTTTTATACAGTGATATTTTTTTATACAAGTAAAAGTGTACTTCGACAAACAAGAATTTATTAGAGCCTTGAAGCATCGTATGAATTAAGACAAGAAACACCAATAGTGGTGCGAACGTCATATTGCTGACTTTTACCGCAACAATATAAGACGAAAAGTGGTGGAGGGGATACTTTTGGCAAAAGAGACGACAGAATTATGGTGCTTTTTTAAGGGAGATACTTTTAACCAAAGGCACGACAGAATTATGGTGCTTGTAACACAGATGATGAACATGTGTGCCAAATTTCAAAGGATTGTTTCAATATTTCTTCGGAATAAAGTTTTTAACATTCAAACTATTAACCAAAAATATATGTTGAAAAGGGGAATACTTATTGTAAAATGCAAGACAGAGTTATGGTGATTGTCACACAAGGTTGTGTTATGATGATAAACATGTGTGGCAAGTTTCAAGAGTGAAAAAAAATACATATTACTAATTGTTCATTATATTGAACAGACCAAAACAGAACATACTCTTATTCAGACTTAAACTGTACAGTTTATCGTCTATAACAGGTTTACAATATATAAATATATGTTGCTTAAATAATATATTTAACTCTAAGGTAAAATAACGAAGAAAATATAAAAACACCAAATTTTAACTTAAGAGATTGCCAACATGCCAAATTTTCGGAACGAATCGGATTGCAGATCGTGGCATTTGTTATATAATATTTAATACCGCAACAAACCAACAGCGCCTGCCTTTGGCGGAGTTGGTTAGAGCGCCGTCTACTATGTGTCTACAGGGTTCGAGCCTTATATAAGGCAACATTTTTTAAACCACACAATGTTAAGATATTTCAAAAAATATTATGCGAAACTACTACGGAATAAATTTGAGTACTCTAAATATATTCCAGATTTAAAGGTACACACGGCAATCTTGATTTTTTAAAAACTCGCGTCGTCCCGTTAGTTTTTCTCTTTTAACTTGCATTTGTTCAATCATTAATATTAATTATTAGAATAGTTCAAAGCAAATTATTACATATTACTATCTTTTTTTAATATTGCACCAATAATATATTTTTAAAAAAAAGGGTAAAATAACGAAGAAAATTGAATTCTCATTTTTTTATTTAATTATATGCAAGCAGTTTTAAAGTCAAAATGCTCAGAATAAGTAAATCGATGTTTGAATAAAACTCAAGATTGCCATGTGTCCCTTTAAAGTCAAAATTATACTGGATAGCTTTGATGCTTGATCACTAATGGAAGAACGCCGTTTGTCCCTTTAAACAAACTAAAACGCATACATTCAACGTTTGCCAATTGCCGCCAATAGAGGTGCGACTATGACACACTGATACAATTGCTTGTTCGGCGTTGTTAATGTAGGCGGGAACTTTACCAGAAATACCAGAAATGTTTAAAAATAAGTACAAGTATCAAGAGACATGGAGTAAAATGTCACGCAGTGATGTGTAGGTTGTCACTCACACTTTTGCATAAACATCGTGATGCAAATAACCAAGTTTCACAGACGCGCCCAAATTGAAAGATACTGATTGACCGATAGCTTATCATTGCGATGAATTTTAGAACAAACAGGTGTTCATGACCAAATGAACTAAGCTAAAAGAAGATTATAATTATATAGTTTGTCCTGGTAAAGGTGAAGCACTCAAAGCGGACTTTTAATGAGAGCATGCCAGATGTTCCCATGTAGTTCATAACGGACTTGACAGATGTTACAGTCTAGTTATTGGAGATACAGGAATTGAAATAATTATTTCTCAGTCTTATACTTAACATTTGCCAGGACATATGACATTTAAAAAAAAAGAATTCTTTAAACGTAGTATTGCATATGCATTATGCCCGCAATCGAACATTGGCGAACAGTATTAGCCAAAAAATAAACGGGACTATATAGGGCGCCGTTTACTGTCAATATCAGAATGCGTGACATCACAGATTAGAAAAGGTTAATCACGATTTCAGTAACTTACTCAAATGCTTGATATCATGAGTAAGAATAGGGAATGTCACATAATTATTTAAGTAGGGGATATAAAATGGTGTTACACGGCAATCTTGATGAGGTTTTTTAAAAAAAAACTCGCGGCGTCCCGTTAGTTCCTACGTAACTTGCATTTGTTAAATCATTAATATTAATTATTAGAATAGTTCAAGGCATTTTTGTGCCCCCGCCATTCAAAGAATGGTGAAGGGGCATATAGTGTTACCCTTGTCCATGCGTCCGTGCAAAAACCATGTCCGCATTCTAACTTAGCTAATTGTTATCGGATATTTTCCAAACTTGGTCAAATGGTATATGGGCACAATGTCTCGACCAAGTTTTGTTTTCGATTCCAACGCCCCAGTAGTTCCAGAGTTACTGTCCTTGAAATGTTAAAAAAAGCGCGAAATAAATGGTTTCCGCACTCTAATTTGGGTAATTGTTATCCAATTGTCTCCAAACTTGGTCAAATTGTATATGGGCACAATGTTTCGCCCAAGTTCGATTTTCGCCCCGATCGCCCCAGTAGGCCTACTTCCAGAGTTATGCCCCTTAGAATGGTAAAAATACGCGAAATAAATGTTGTCCGCACTCTAACTAGGTAATTGTTATCCAATCTTCTCCAAACTTGGTCAACTTGTATATATGGGCACAATGTCTCGTTCAAGTCCGATCCAGAGTTATGTCCCTTAGAATGGTAAAAAATCACGAAATAAATGTTATAGCTGGGGCATCAGTGTCCCATGGACACATTTCTAGTTGGATACATATATTGATTGATTGAATTGGATTTTATAGTCGCACCAACAGCTAAGGTCATATGGCGACTTTCCAGCTTCCATTGGTGGAGGAAGAACCCAGGTGCCCCTCCGGGCAATTTTCGTGCACGGGCGGGCACCTGGGTAGAACCACCGACGTATATATATAACCATGGACACATATATGTATATATATATAATATTAACTATCTATAATATCGCACCAATAATATTGAACAAATTGAAAGAATAACAAAGATAATTGTAAAATCAAACGTTTATTTAATTATATGCACAGTTTTAAAGTCAAAATGACACAGGATTAATAAACCGGGGTACTAATTTTAATGCTTGATATAAAACTCAAGATTGCCAGGTGTCCCTTTAATAGAAAAATGGTCGCCCATAGCCTCTGCTATTTTTTATTTTATTTATTTAATTTTTTTTTTATTATTATTAATGTTTTGGGTTTCTTTTTGTATAATATTGTGGTGTTACGTACTCGCATAGCTGACATCACACATCCGACATGTTCATGCCTTGCATTCGGTAGTTGATATCACATATATTACGGACTCGTATTGAAAGTATTACAAAGCCTTAATATATAATTGTCAGTAGGTCAAAACTCAAGGTCACATTGAACTTAAATTTTAATTCGAAAATGGTTAAACTTACGTCTAAGATGTAGTCATTTAAATTTTAACTGGATCAGCATTCATGAAATGATGCACGTATGTTTGAATTGGAATTGGTTATACATGTTATACATGTCTCTGACTGCCCTTGTTCACTATCTGATTTCTTTACTGGGCTACATTGTTTGTGTGTGTGTGTGTGTGTGTGTGTGTTTGTTTGTTTGGCCATATATGATGGTCGATTTTTTTTCATGATAGAGGTAAACCACCCCATTTTTCAGGGGCAGAACCAGTTATGTAAACCTCCCGCCATCCGTAAAATCGAGTATAACTTTATTTAAACTATACTGAGCAAAATAATTTAGCAAATAAAATGCATGTAAATTCCTTAGACGAGATACAAAGCTGTGTATGTTCGGCGTCTATCATAGAGTGACATAGATATGACCATTAATAATGCTACAAAGTCATTTGTTAACAAAGTCGGGAATAAAAATAAAACAAATATGTTGGGGAACATACTTATATATAGGTTATCGAAAATCGTCCTCATTTCAATGAAAATGGAGATATTTTAAATTATGAAATTTGAAAAGTTTTTGTTTTGAGAATAATTAATGTTGGTGAACACATTTCAGCGGTTTTAAACAATGAAATAATGGATAATTATTTTCAATGCCAATTATTAAATTTGTTCAAAGTAATACGTTTGTATAATGAAATAAGTTTTTAATATATGGGAGATAATTCTGATACTTTGCTTAGAAAGTAATAAATAAAACTTCTTTTTTGGGGATAAAAACGTCATTACCTAGCATTTCTAATAGCTCCGAACAATTATATCAATCTTTGTATGTTTTATCTATGTCCCTAAAAACTCGTGCTAATTTCTTTTGTTCAGTATATACGTATTCAATTACAGATGACTATTGCCCTTGTTTTGAAAATGAGGAAATGCCAGCTTTTAAACACGGACAGAGTTTGTCACGAACGGATTAACTAAACTCATTTAAAAGTCCACAATCTTACACTCCGCAGTGTCGTCTCTGGCGCTATTTTAAACGCAACTATTCGATTATTGATAACATTGCCTGCGAAACATGAAGAATCGAAGTCTCCGTAAACGCTGTTTGTTTTGCGATTATGGCTCCGTTGAAACATCCTTTACGATTATAAGAATCGTTCATGGGTATCCGGTGAAGATAGGGAATTCCAACCCTCGGTATAAGTGTTTTATCAGAACCGAGGCTCTGCCGAGGTTCCGATTAAAACACTTATACCGAGGGTGGGAATTCCCTATCCGAACCGAATACCCATGATAGATTCTTTTCCTTGCATATCAGAGACATGTTGTGCGTCGACCCCGCCGGCTACTAACGTTTTGCATGCTTTCCTGCATACCGGATGTTTTGATCTCGACCCTAGGGTGAGATGGACATATCTAGCCCCGGTAAAATGGCGGATATCCTTGTCCGGTATGGAAGAAATTTATATCTTAGTCTTGTTTTATGCTTAAAGCTGTACAGTCCCTATTTTAACTGGTAATAACTCATGAATATGAATGAGTCACGTGTGAAGTAGTTTCAAATCGACAAACACCCCAAAAGTCGGTATATAAGGAGAAATCGATACGTAAAATTTCACATTTTTATTTAGCCTCCGTACAGGTAACATCGATAAATATACGGCTCCAGAATATATGTGATAAAAAAATAGTTGCCCGGAACGGGATTTGAACCACAGCCTTAATTTTTGAAAGATGTACGCTGACCCTCTAGACCACTGCGATTTATTGGAATTTGTAGCATTTTTAACACTAAATAGGCATTACGTAATAACAAGAGCGCGCGCACAGACTCATCAAGCGCTAAATAACAAGTCGAGATATGGTTGATTAGAGGCGAAGTATTAGTTTCATATTGATAAGATACAGTATTACACCAGGCAATGCTAATTTACACGTGCGACAATATGGACTGCATATTTATTGATCCATCATTAGTTGCGTTCAAATATGTTAAGTTATTTTGCCTCATAATATATGGTAATTAGTATACTATTTTCCCAAGTAGCGTTGTAGTTCAGTGGTTAGAGCACAGGACTTGAAATCAGAAGGTCGTGTGTTCGAGCCCCGAAAGAAGCTAACTTTTCTTTTTGTAAAAATTACTGTTACCTGTGTACAGGTACGATGTGCATTGGTCGATGTATATACAGTAAATGATTTCCTTCGCTATATTTGCTCGCTTAAATACCCGATTTCGACATGAGCTGGTGAACATGAAGTTACAAATAAAGACACGCCTACAAAGAAGAAATCGATTGATATAGGGACTCTGTAGCTTTAACAGTGAAATAGTGGATTTTAGCAATGAAATAAAAGTGGTATTTTATACGTGTGAACTATAGTGTTTTATTTTTTCACTGTCGGAACTATCTATCCGACTTAGTGTTTGCCATAGGTTTTATCGATAGTCTCTATATAGGTCATGCTCTTCACCGCGAAGACTGCTTGTAGTAAAATCTTCATGAATAAATGGTGCAAGTATTTGAAAATCTGGGACAACTGATTGGTTGAAAAGGTAGGGTAAACTCTAATAATATATTTAAACAGTTGATAGCATAATGAAAACAATTGAAGACTGAAAGTTTTATTTTAATGATATGCCAGCAGGTTTAAAATTAAAATGATACTGGATTAATAAATTTTAAGTCTTGATACAAATTTCAAGATTGTCATGTGTCTCTTTAATAACACCTATAGGTATCTGGAGGATATCTTGAACACTGATAACCCTTTCTTTTCTGCTATGGTTAATACTATACATACCGAACAAGAAGAGTTAAGAAATCACTTTTTAGGGACACAAGATTAAACATTACTAAACTAATTGTTTGGATATATGAGAAATCCTAGGTAAGGATGTGATTTTCCAAAAAATGTGTTATTTTAATATTTTCTAAGCAAAGTATCACAATTACCTCCCATATATTGAAAACAATTAATTTTATTAAACAAACGTATTGCTTTGAACAAATTTAATGTTTGGCATTGACAAGACTTGCCTATTCAGTCATTGTTTAAAAGTCGCTGAAATGTGTTCACAAACGGTTATTATTCTTAAAAAAAAAACATTCCAAATTTCGTAATGTTAAAATTACCTCCCTTTTCTTTGAAATAAGAACGATTTTCGATAACCTAAAAAAGTATGTTCAAATCATATTTCCTTTATTTTCATCACCGACTTTGTTTACAAATGACTTTGTAGCATTATTATTGGTCATATCTATGTCATGTTATCATTGACCCCGAACTTACACGGCTTTGTATCTCGTCTGTGGATATTGACATGCATTTGATGTGCTAAATTTATTTTGCTCACTCAGTATATCTTTAAGAACTTCAATTTAATTCAACCTAATAAAGCTAATAGTTCTGATACTGTCGCTTTTTCTCGATTTACATCTCTCGAATGAAAATGGAGAAATAATAAGCAAAACCAAGAGAGATTATTTTAATATTTCAATGTTGACATTGTGAATTATGCCCATTTAGACGGGGGTGTAACCCGATCAACGTCTTATTGAGTATATGGTTCCCAACTTACTAGTATTTGTTTTTCTATAGTTTGTAGTCGAGTGCGTAACCGCTGTATAACAACAAAGCTACTTCATCAAAGCTACCTTTACAACAAACTTTGAAAACCTGTAGCAAAATCTTATTATCGTAACCCTGAGCTACTTTTGAAATACAAGTAAATAATGTCAGCGTCTGTGATAGCGACTATCAATTGCGTAAGAACCTCGGTGATGATCTCGTTCATACATGCTTTATTGAACTTGTTAGACTTGTTAGAAATACATACTGAATATGGGATTCCTTGGAAGCAACAAACACAAACAGTGCAGTGAAACATCAATCACGCCTCCTAGATTTGTAGTCGGGGCGACATTTTGCGGCCGTTACACAGCTTATCAAAAGAGGTTATGACCATATCGTTTTACAACGTACTGTATGTTTAGTGGTTGACACTTTACCAGTTCGCCACTCTGCTTTTTCTTTTTGACTGTGCGATGACCCGACATAGTGTGGCCCTCTGATGACGTCTACCTATTCCTGAAAAGGATATTAACGTCCAATGTTTGTCTTCAATATTTCGTTTTTTTGTCTTGTCCTTAACGTTTTATGCTCGTGTTGCTGTGTCGTCTGATTTGTCATTGAGTACCTGCTTTATGGCTTTCTAGCTTTTTTATGTTCATTTATACATGATCATCTTTTTGTTTTACTGATATTGCCTACTGATGCTGCCTAATTAAAGGATATAGCCTAGAAATGATTTCTTCATTTACACTATTCCGTTAATTTGGATGTAAATAGGCTAAACGTGACGTCGGTGCATTCTAAAACTGCGACCTTTTTGCCACTGACCGTTGCAAGACACCCATGGTGTCATAGACTTTGCTTTACCCTTGTAAATGTTGTTTATTTGTGAATGTTCTGTTAATGATACATTTCCTGTTCGACTTTTAAACTTACTATTTTTTCTAGACTGCCAGGAAGATGAGTTAATAAAGAAATTCCCAGAGTTGTACACACTAAACGGTGATGTTGAGTGGCCCGGAGAACCTCGATTAGAAAAGCAAATCGGCAGCCTGATCACATGGAGAACGCCAAGCGATGGTAGGTTAACTGCAATGTTAACAAGGGACTGGAGGCGATCTGGATGCATTATCGGTGTCAATCAAATAGAAATAAAACCATCACATGTTTCAGTTTCAAATTCAATGTGCATTCGCACTTAACTAGGCCGTATGATTCTTACGATTTAATTAGTGTTAATGAAATAGTTTGTAAAACTAGACGACTCTGCTAGTTTTTTATTGTATATTCATTAATATTAATTCATTTGATGCTTTAAGGGTAAAATAAATTCATGTTGTGTGACCGAAGCAAACTTTAGTTAATGTATATGACCAACTGTTGGAATATAAACACCATTTAATTGAACATTTATGATTTAGAACAAACGCAGCCAAGTCGTGAAATTCTCCAGAACAAACAATTTCATCAACGACAATTAAACCGAAGTTAACCTGCGGTTTAATTTAAGGCATATGAACATTTCAAATGAAACTGTAGAACATTATGATGGTTTTTATTAATATTTTCTATTGACCCCAGTCACCCCTTCCAGACCTCATCTAGCCCCTTTTACAAACAATGTTGTTGTCTTTTTATAAAAGGAAGTAAAAGGGACGCATGGCAATCTTGATTTTCTTTTAAAGCTCTCAGCGGCCTGTTAGTTCGTCTAATTACTTTCATATTTGCAATCATTGATAATAATAAGTTGAATATTGTCTAATTAGATGGGAGGGAGATATTGTGTTTATTTATATATGTATATCACTGTATTCTATAAAAACAAAACAAACGAAAAACATACGTTTTGATGTTCTTTTCTCCGTCGTTTCAATACCATACATATTTACAAATGCAGATATAATTATTACACTATTGGTGGATACTATATTAAGTTTTGCGTTTTGTATTTTTTTCTTAAACTAAAAAGAAATGTTTTATATGTTCATAAAGATTCAAGATTCATGATTCAAGGTTCAATCTTGAATCTAAAGTATGGACAAAGAAATATAATATGTATGTGTTATTCTCACGTTTATCTGTTTCAGTCGGTGTGAAATTTCTGAAAGGATTTCAAGTTCTTCTGATTGGAAATAGTATGGAGAGTTTTAATACTTTCTTATGCACTATAATAGATTTATCGAATACGTCGGAGGATGAAAGCAAAACATTGCTTATAAATGTAAGTATATGGGTATGTGAGTGTACGGGTGTAGTGGGGAGGAGTTGGTGTAGGGATAGTGGGCGGGGCAAACACCGAAAGGGAGAATGCATCATCGTATGGCTGACATCATAATGTTACTTAAACATTGCCATGTTTCCATATATTGCCTTTAAATAAGAAAGCATGTTTTTGTTATAGGCTTTTCCTTTCAGAAAACATTGAAATTAACATTTAACCTATAACCCATAGCTTCAGGTTTTGTGTTGTTTTTTAGTCAAAATATAAAATTATTTAGTTGTGTTGCTGTTGTTTTTTAGTTTTCAAATTTCAAAAATATAAAATTCTGTTTTTTAAAACTTGCTTCTTGAATTTAATTATAATATTGAAACTGATTAATACTCAGCTTCTGTGATAATCTACGTTATTTTTGTATAGGGTATCAAGTCTGTATTTATCCTTCAATGGTGACATGTACAAGATAAAAGTAGTGTTTTTATTATTATTTATATTAAAGTTCAACATACTGTGCCATCTGAACAAACTACAGTTTTGACTTCCCTCCTTTAGTCAAAAATGTATGTAGTGTGAATGCGTTTGTGAGACGTTATATCGAAATAATATAATAAAACCTGTTAGTATTTTCTATTTAATTGTGTCACTTATTTATCCTTACTGTCACTTATAAGCTCATTGAGCCGTGTGTTTTTTCGTTTTATTTATGTAATTGTTTGTCACTTTATGCACATGTCACTATAATAAACGATTTTCTTTCTTACTATATTAGACAACATTTAGTGTTCATTTCGACACGCCTGGTTCCTACATAGCAGACGTTCAGTCACTGCCGTTAACACCCCCTCAGTACCAACCGACGGGTGGGTCCATACAAATATCAGCGTTGTCACAGTATAAAGGTATGATCAATGTCAAAATGAAGTTTGGGTAAAATAAATTTAAAAGAATGGGGAACAAAGTAAAATAAAATTACTATCCGTACATTATTCGAAGAAACGTCAAAAGACCGTACTTGTATATCATCATCGGGTACGAAGCATTTGATTTTAACAACTTAAATTCAACGTTCCTAATATATTGTTATATTTCCAACGTTCCTAAGACAATGTTACATGACCAGCGTGCATAGCCAAGTTACTGAGCAAAAAAAAATACCCCTTATTCTTTCCCTTCTTATATAGAATGCAAAACAGGAAATAAACAATGGTGTACATAGAATGACTCGATAGACCACCAAACAAATATTTGTTTGAGAAGTTTATTACACAATGAGTTATCCCCCTTTTTCTTAAACCATGCATTTTTGGTAAAAACACATTAAATCTACGAAAATGACCTAAATTTGTTCAAGACATATTGTCTATATGTTGCTCACCAAAAATAAATCACACACAAATACAACATAGGTTGTGTTAATAGCAGCTTTTGCTCATCAAACATCATCAAATGACCTGCCTTTAAAGTTTCCATAGCATCCATAAAAGAGTATTGCTTGGCAAAAATTGAAGCTGCTTAATGGGATATTTACAAACATCAAAAACTGATTAATTAAAGTGCTGTTTGAGCTGTCATACGCCCCTCAAAAATTGGCCTATGGGAATACCAGAAAAAAGGGAGGTAATTTCTTTTTTTCGGATGCGTATAGTGACCTATTCCTAGGAGGGTACTTAGGACTTTTGACTAGTACATACTTTGAATAAGGCTATTTAATATCAGTTCTGTTTTCTTATTGGTAGATTTGTACGTCTCTTGGCAGGAACTTACCCCAATAGCAACCTGTCAATGGCAATCGGTTGGCTCATTTCTAGTATTTCAGTTAGCAATAGGACGTACTTGAAGTCTAAACAACTACGATGCCAGAAACTGATTTGTTCTATTAAACGGGCTATACTGTCATGAAATTCATCGTTTACAACTTTACACAATCTTTACGCTGTGTATAAACCAACTATCACTTAGATAAAGTATTCGTTGATATGCCCACTGCTCGTACAATCTTCTAAATCAGTCTGTTTTCGTTATAATCTTCATTACCACTATTTTGAATTGAACTATGAGGTACCAACTTATAAATATTTTAACCGTAATACCTAAATATTGTAGAGTATCATCCGAAACTAGCAGTGAGTATAGACTACAAGCAGACAAATGCGTCTTGCATAAATATGACAATAGAAATACAACCAGAGTTAGAGGACATTGACGAACTTTACTTAGAAGTTGTAAATGACCATGAAGAAAAGATCCAAAACATGTCAAGAGAGTTAAATTACACACAGGTAAGACGGTTGATTTAGAAACAGTTACATCTTTACCGTTTTTTGCACAAATGTTCGACTTACTAGTATATACATTTAGATGGCATGGATTTTGCATCACGCTGCCTGTTAAGTGGCTGACCCATTTATAGTCTGCCAAAACTCCTTCCTCTTTGACTGCACGACGACTAGACAGATTGTTTACCTAAACCTGTAAAGTAGGGTTACATTTTGATGTTCGTCTTCAATCCTGACCTGTCGTTCATTATCTTATTGCTTTGGCTGCTGATTTGTCATTGAGTATATTTTGGTGGCTTTCTGCGTCTTGGGATCATCTCTGTGCTTTTATAATATTGCCTATTAATGCTGCCAAGTTGGTTAAATAATATCCTGGTGTTGAATCCTATATTTACAAAATCGGTTATTGGGATGGCAATAGGAAAATAGATAGGGTTGGTGCACTATATAGATGGTTAACATCGCCCCCGCCCCTCACTCCCCCCCCCCCCCCACACGCCGCCCTCACCCGTGACCCATTTTGCCACTAACCGTTCAAAGGTGGTACCCTTATGGTCAAAAGTGTATACTTCTGAAGGGTCAAATTTTAATGTTTATGTGTGTATGGGTTACAAAGCTAACATTTCTGCTACTGTCGCATCTAGTCTTGATTTACATCTCTCTATTGAAAATGGTGAAATAGTTAATAAAATCTATGATAAGAGAGATGATTTTAATTTTGATATTGTTAATGACCCTTGGAACCTTGTTTAAATTCCCAGGCGGCTTTTTTATTGCCGATGATTGCTTCAAGGCGGTAGCCCTATTGTCAACGTTTTTGTGTTTGTGATGTCATATCTTGCCTTTTATTCATCTTTGTAGATATTGTTTGTTTCTGTGCGTGTTTTTGGTTGACTTTTTTAGCATTGCTACATTTACTGTTCAATGTTTATATATACTGAACCAAAAAGCTAAAGCACCAGTAGACAATACCTTTAATGTATGAACTTATTATATGCCGACTGGTACCGTTGGAGACAGGTGATTTGCATGATTTTTTAAAATTTACACCCTTTATTGACAAAATATTGATTTATTGATTGTTATTATTGAGATATTGAAGGTATTGTCTACTGGTGCGTTAGCTGTTTGGTTCAGTATATGTACTTTTATAATAAAATATGGTTATAAAATATGTGCGCCACTTGCCGCAGATTTGTTTTTGTACTGCTGTGAAAGAGATTTTATGTTGAGTTTGTCACCTGCTAGCCAGAGTGAAGTTATTGATGCGTTTGCTAATACATCTCGGTATCTAGATGACATACTCAATTTTGATTATCCATTCTTTGCTCATTTGGTTACTAACATTTATCCACCAGAGCTGACTTTGAATAAATCCAACAGTTCGGATATTGAAGCAGCATTCCTCGATCTTCATCTCTCAGTTTCCAATGATTTCATACATATTAAAATCTATGATAAGAGAGATGACTTCAACTATAACATCGTTAACTATCCACACCTGGATGGGGATGTACCTCGTGCTACATCATACGGGGTTTATATCTCCCAGCTCATTCGTTTTTCTAAAGCTTATAATGATGTTATAGACTTCAAGGATCGAAATTAAGTTATTACAAGTAAACGTCTTCTGCAGGGTTTTCCTTATCACAAACTACGTAGATCTTTCTCAAAATTCTACCACCGCTACGAAAACCTACTGGAGCAGTACAACACCAACCTTAAAACAAGACTGCGACTAGGAATATCACAATCCTTATTTTAAGGAGATGTGGTCTATAAACTTTGGAAGTTCAAGGGATCTGGCGGGTTTCCTGACCACTTTACAAAAATAACCAGGAAGTTCGTCAGAAAATGATACGACCCTTTAGTATTACAACGCACTGCATATTTAGCAACCGACCCCTAAACAGTCAGTGACTACGCTTCACTTTTCCCTTGTACGATGACTGAACAACCTCTTGGGATTCTATGATTACACCTACTGAAACCCCGAGCAAGGGAGGTAGGTGCATGAGCTTTTGTCCCTCGGGTTTTCTGGTCCTACCCTAGATTGGTTTTCTCTTTGGCTGCGACTGCTGTGGTTGTTCAGTACAATTCTGGATATATCCTGAGATGTTTCTTATTTTGTATTTTATATAGCTTTATAACAACATCTTAGTGTTTCTTTTGTTAGTTTCTTTGGATGTGGACTTTATTGTTAGATAATTCCTTTTGATGGGATGTAGTTTTGTTTACACTGTCTTGTCTATTTGCGCGCTGAAGACAGGATAATAGCGAGGATTGTGTACAC
This sequence comes from Cyrtodaria siliqua, assembly GCA_037043455.1. Classification (NCBI taxonomy): domain Eukaryota; kingdom Metazoa; phylum Mollusca; class Bivalvia; order Adapedonta; family Hiatellidae; genus Cyrtodaria; species Cyrtodaria siliqua. The sequence goes on from JAWPHD010016633.1 coordinate 29,724, forward strand.
ATAAAATCGATACAAGCTAATCTATAGGGAACGAAAACACGAAAACTTAATCGAAATCGAAACAAAAATGAGATACAGGGTCTTATAGAAACCACAGTGTCCAAACGCACTGGCATCGTAGGTCCGCACTGTACTACAAACAAGGAGCAGTATTTAATTATGCAATGAAAAAGACAAATACAAGAACGGGAGGTGAAGACAGGGTTACCGACTTGGAACGGTCAGTAGACAATAAGGCCATATTAAATAGACTTTTTTTGTAGACCACTGTACTATTCTGTTTTATTGGGATGACAATAGGGTAAGAGTGTGGTTTGGAGCACCCTAGAACCTAGTTTAAAACATAAGCCGCTTTTTTGCCACTGACCGTGCTAAGGCGGTAGCCCCAAACCACCCTAGAACGTAGTTTAAAACACAAGCCGCTTTTTTACCACTGACCGTGCTAAGGCGGTAGCCCTATTGTCAATAAATACTGAAAAGGGAATCCCTTGAAAACAACAAACGATACTGAAAAGTAGCGGACTCGGTTTTATTGAACTATTTTATGTCCGTGATGTCACATGCCTTGCCTTTTATATATCCTTGTTATTGGTGTTTGTTTGATTTGTGAAGTTGGTTGACTGTGGTCCTTGAATGCTACGTTTCCTGTAAGACTTGTATAGCTATTCTTAAACAATAGCCGAAGATAATAATAATTAAAATATTTAATATTTGTTCACATTTGTTCTTCTTTTTTTGTAGAAAACGCATATGCTTTGCAGTCTTCGCCAAGGCAACTATACTATAAAGGTAAGGCAATAAAACACGTGTTATTATTATTATTATTATTATTACACATATTCACAATAAAAGAATAAGGCATACCTACATCCGAGTAGGCACAATTTACTATAGATTATAGAGTTATATAAGGATTTACCTCTGGATTGTATATTATCTCAGTTTCAATAGACAATGCATATATAAAAGCGGAATAAACATGTCAGAAGTATCATTTCGTTTCTGGTACACGATTTCATAAATTTAAGTCTTAGACTAGTATTTTTCCTTTTTTGTTTATTTGACTATTATATAAAAAAAAAAGACAAGAAATAAAAAAAACACAGATGTAATACATGTATAACTGAATATCTCTTCGTGTCCATTTATAGATACGGCCAAAAGACAAATTCTACGACGATTCTGATAAATGCTTGTGTTACTATGGTAACGACACGATCCGAGCCATGTGTGTGGCATGCCAAAAATACATCAAAACCATTCATATCGGACATTACGGAGGAAGTCTAAGTAAGCCAACATTTAAGTTAAATGCTCCTGTCCGGGATCTGTTTTTGGGCTGATGGACCTTTACCAATTTACCTCTGCAGTGACCTTATGTTTCCTTTTTACCTTGTGTTGTATCCGTGCTGCATTTTGCTTTCATATTTGATTTAGTAGTGTGTGCTTCTCTAAAGGGAGACGAAAATTAAGCTGAACAGTTGTAAACAGTCGATTGTAAACCACTTTCAAATGAAAGTCTACACATTTCTAATACAGGAAATGATTCTTCAAACAGTATCATTTAGATTTCAGTTCATTGGACAATATAAGGTGGTGATGGTACCTTTGCATTGTTAAGTAAGCAATCTGTTGACGAAATTTGTTTGCATCTGTTTTGGCAAATATTTCAGCATACTTGTCTCCCTTGTATCAGTATCTCTCTAATTCACATTACCTGTAAAATACATACATCTGATAGGTGCATGCACCGTGTGTGTGCATGTTGTTTGCATGTTTATATACATATACTGTACTCTTTTTGATGTTGTGTGTTTAGGTTTTACATTAAACACATGTGTACATAAATATGTTAGCATTTTAATTGCATATTATTTGCCTCTGAAGATATTATTTTTGTAACAGTTTATGTTTATACGTATAATGTTCTCTATCTTTCGTAGGTTTTTAATGAACAAATGTGTCAATATATACTCGAGGATTTTAAAAAAGCCTCACTGAAAATAAACAAAGAGTATACCGTAGTTGTATATTTTATTTCAAAATCAGTTGCGAGTATAAATATTTCATATTTTCACTTCATCATAAATGTTTTTAATAGGCTATCGCGACATTATTTTACAACTTGCATGTAAGAATTTAACAGTCCTCGAGTATAGATGTATTAAACTGATTATTATTTTACCGTTTTAAGTTAATTTTAGCTTTGTTTGTATGTATGTATGTATGTATGTATGTATAAAAGAACAAAAATGAAGATATAGATGTTAGTAGCTAAACTTCATACTAGGCCAAAAAAAAAAGGTTTGTTTCCGCTAACGGCTTCAAAAAAGATAGGGTAGGTAGGTAGGCAAAACTTTATTTATTTATTTATTTTTTATCATTAATGACCTTAATTTTTGTTAATGAAAAAAACACTTTCAATATGATAAAAAATACTGGGGACGGTATTACTACCTAGATAATACATGGTTATGGCACTGTTTCAATATCTGGTAATGTACACTGGAGACCCCAGGGGTCGTGGGTTCAAATCTCACTGGAGGAATATTTTTTTTATTTTATTTTTTATCTCCATAAGAAACCTTGGTTTATGGGTTCAAGCTTTTTTTTTTTTTTAATCTTTTTTTTTGGCAATAAAAAAAGTTAGGGTCGGCGGCTGAATAATAGGGTCGGTCGGGTTAGCGGAAACAAACACTTTTTTCTTTTAAGCCTTTTCAGGAATCTCTTGACAGCTGATATTATTGACCGTTTTTATGATAATATTTGTTGTAGCCGTTTTTGTTTATATTATTTACGTTATTTTCAATTAATAAATAGTGGGTAATCTGTATCTGTGTATCCTTAGGCCTATGCACGAATAAAAAACAATACAACTGGACAGCTTCAGACAGTTCATAATACAAGTTATTCAAATGAGATATGTGTATGCAATAAGGAGGAGAGAATATATATGTAAATATAGTTTTGTATTGGATGTAACACGGTTCATTAAAACAAAGTTGTACTAATATGGTTAAATTAATAATCATTTTATATTGCAAAGTTGCAAAAGGGTTGTTTTCTAATTTCATGTTTAGTTCACCATTAATTGTTATCAGCGTGTTTTTTGTTTTGTAAAGTAGGTACAAAGTTTCCTCCGTGATTAATATTCTCGACGGATAAAATCTGAGGTCACTATCTTTTGTTACATATACACTAATAGGCCGTGTGCTGCTCAACTTTTCGGTAACAACTCAGCTGGCAAATTCTAGTTGCTATAACCTTTTAGATCTATCTTAATAAATAAGAAATAGCCAGGATAGTTTTTCTGAAACGGTAGCTTAACACATTATTTGTGGGCAAAAACATCCAAATTTGAACAAAAATCGCTAAAAACTGGAATATTTTTTAAATATTATTATCATTGCAATATTAGGGAGCTGAAGCTTCTGAAAGTTGCCTGTTATATTCATGTAAATAACAAATAATATTTGAAATGAACAAAATGTAGACAGCTTGCCATTTTGGGGGAAATCAGCAAAAAAGCGTACAAATTGCTCATTTTTGGAATAATTTTAAAAAAAATATTGACACTTTCATTTAAACAAAATAGTAGGTTTAAAAGTGTTTTCATTTATCTAAAGATGTCCTGAGATATAGGTAAAATTCTAAAGGATCAGAGATTTGGAAAAACTGGGATATTTTGGGCCAAAAGTTGCAAATTTTAACCAAAATCACTAAAAACGGGATTACTTCTAAAAATATAATTCTCATTACAATATAAGGAGATTGAAAGTCCTTAAAGTTATCGGTTATATACACGTTCATGAAAACAAATATTTGGAATGAATAAAATATTTAAATCTCGACATTTTGGGGGAAATCAACACAAAATGAATTAAAGTCGATGATTTTTGGAATAGTTATGAAATTTTAAATTATGATTAAAATATAATAAAACAGAAGTCGTTATAGTATTTCTTTAAATGTAAAGTTGTCATGAGCTACAGAAGAGACGGTCCAAAAGGATCAGAGATTTGAAAATGCCATTACTTTTGGCCCAGAATATCGAAATTTAAACCAAAATCGCTGAAAACTGGACTATTTAAAATACAATTGTATTGCAATATAAGGGAGTTGAATGTTCTTAAAATAAACATTCTGTTATATTAATGTGCATGGGAAAAATGTTTGGAATAAACAAAGTTGATACATCTTGACATTTTTGGAGAAAATTTACAAAAATAAAGCATAAAATAAAAGATTTTTGGATATTTATTTATAACAAAAGAAAGTATTTTTCAAAAATGTAAATAAAGATGTATTAAGGTACAGACAAAATGTTCCTAAGTAACTTGAAAGCAGGCTGCAAAATTAAATTTACGAAAATTTGAATATTTATTAAAACATGTTTTTTTTTAATGAAAGGGAGATGAAGGTCTTTACCATTTTCTTATTTTGTAGATAAAGAGGCACCCATTACATTTTGACTTAAATATACCAGTTTTGAATTATATCTTTCCTCTCGTTTCGATTTCGCAGGGAAAGATATGATCGACAGACAGGTATCTAGAAGATACTTGACTCAAATAGGTCATTAATACGCTACCAATTAGAATCATCGAAAAATGGTATTTTTGTTTAATTGATTAAAATGTAATCTTATTATTTACCTTATCATATGAGTGATGTATTTTAGATATAAAGAAAGATACAAATATCAGACAGGTAAAGCAGCATTCAAGGACGACAGTCATTCACAAAACACAAAAACAAACACGCACACAGACAAACGAGAAGGCAAAAGTAATAAAAAATGCAAACGACATCACAAACACAAAAAGGTTGAAGTACACATATTGACACTGTCCACTATGATCGAGAAACGAAAAAATGTTTAATGATTATGTATTTTATTGATTTGCTCAAGGGTCTTCTTAGACTTATTTCAATATTGTTATATGTATGGAGGGTGGCCTTGAACCTCCATAGACCTATGACGAGGCAAATAAAGTTTCTTCTTCTTCTGTGTTCGTGTATATGGAAAAAAATTGGATGAAAACACAAAAAAATAAATAAAAAAATATCTTAAAAAAAGAATTGCATGAATATCATGTATTTGTAATACAAGACATTTTTAAACGATTTTGATAAACTCAAACTCACAAATTGAATACGTAAATGCCATTGTAGTATTTCTTTTATTAAACTATTGCAAACAAAAAATATGCCAATTAACAGAACCGAGAGAAGTGATATTTCAGTTTTGGGTTGAGAAAAATGCAATTAAGAAGTAAACGTAGTTTTAAAGAAAACTCACCCTGGAAAATAATATACGTCTCAAAGCTACAGAAAGAGACAATCATGATATTAATATCTTTAACAGCATACTACGTTTTCATCTGCCGAATGTCGACGAATGTTAACATTCTGAATCTGGTATGCATGCTACAACTAACTCCCCTGCATTCACACCATGTTGCAATACAGGGACGTCTATGCTTTCTGCAAGTACAGTGTAAAGTAAGTTTCGCAAGATACTTTGATAACTTTCCGAAATTACAAAGGAACATATGGGCATCTGTTATAATAGGCCTTAAAACAAAGTTCAAGGTGTACCATCCCTATTCTAAAGCTATGTAAGACTTTCCGAGGTCCGTGTTTGCACGTGGTGGTATTGCACGCAAATGTTGTACTGCTGCTGTTGCATATGTGGGGAATACTGCACATCAAGAGCTGACCAGTTGAATTCACAACGCTATAGGATGGACATACAACAAGCCGTTGTAATGAGACACTGGATTATTATTAACTGATATCCGCTTGATAATTATTCCAGGGTCTCATTACAGCAGCTTGTTATATGCCCATTCTCCTGAGTGGTGGATTGGATTGGAAAATCTCCCCATCAGATTTTACTATAGACCGTGTGTCCATTTAGACAACCTGCTGTTTAAAATAATATTTAACTACCGTCTTTCAAAACATGTCTGTCAGGATGCTCTGTCCTATTGACGTAGCGGTATCTAGATTATACTTTTATTTCAGCAGTCATATACCCGAACTACTTTGTAAATCAGTTGTTTTCATTTAAGAACGATTTTCCTACTCCCAAGAACTGAAGCAAAGACTGCTGTGCTAGTCTTTCAAACCTCCTTAAAACATTGCCTTTGTATCTACCCTGTGTTAACTTGCATCAGGTGTAACACTCGTTAGCTGCTGAATATTTAAGGATTATTTATCTGCCATCTTTATACAAACACAAACTCCGAAATGGATGGGGGTATGGTCAAGTGAAATTTTCAACCAAATGCTTACTTTAGGCATGAGCAATGTCAACCATAATGTACATGACAGTACTTCAATATTATTTACGTGAACATAATATCAGAAATAATACGTATATGGCTGAAATATGCCCTTTTTATCCGAAAAGTATGACGGCAATTTTTTTTTTAATGTCATAAATACCATTTATCCAGCGAGAGCAGACGAGACATCATTTCTAAATAAAATAAACCATATTATCACATCTTCCAAATTTCAAAGTGCACCATTGTAAAAAGGCAAAGATATTCTTTCAGTGACATGTGGTTTCAAAATAATCTCAATGTTATAGTATGATGACAGACAGACTTTCTCTGTAATTTTTTTATAACCGGCAACTATATTTGTGGATGTGTTAAACAGAACTGAGTGACTATTTTGCATAGAAACATTGCCAAACAAAACCAATTGATCATTATCATGTCTATATTCGGTCCAAACCAAATAACAAATTTAATAAACTGTTCATCCGAACGTTTCACCTTACCACGTTTCAGTTTACAATGTAAGTGCACGCTTTTCATGTGTATCATTTTAAATATCAAAAATGTGTTTTTCTTTTTTTAACAGTGGTGTTCTATTACAATTATGCTATACATATTTTTAGTGTGAATGTGAATTTAACAATAGTATATAATTCAATGATGGAATCAAGGGCTGATAATCACATTGGCGTTTGCATGTTAAATAAATAACGAGAAGGGTGTTCCACGGAACACTTTTGTAGACTGTCATGTGCTTATTTAACGTTATGAGCTAGGTCAGGTTGCAGGTAAGGGTTTAATGGAAAGGGGCATAACTTTGCCGAAATAAAAAACAAAGTTATAAGACATGTGTAACGACTTTTCTTGGGGTGAGATGAAGATATTTATGAAGTTTCATGAACATAGGTGAAATATTTTTTAAGTTATGACCAAGTTCAGGTTGCAGGTTAAAGCGTGACGGACAGACGGACGAAGACAATGAATGAAGACAGACTACGGACAAATCTACCTCTCTGCCATGCTACGAAGGTGACACAAAGACAAATAAAATGAAACTGAATTGTAACATTTCTGTGAATCATTTATTAATCTTAGCTTAATTTTTCTAATTAAAATCTTAAAAGTGTACTTTATTATCTCCCTTTATAGCAACACATTTAATACAGAGAGGTCAGACGTTTATATTATTTAGTATTGTTTCGTATATGCAGAATCTAAAAAACTATATTTACATGTAATTTGCTTAAATAGTATAAATGTATTCTAATTTGTTTGGTTATCTTTGCCTTCTTTCTATAGAATGTGCGTTTAATGATTACAATGGTTGAATGTTTGCTTCCATGTTTGTATACGTTTTTAAGGGTTGAACTATTGAACTGTTATATGTTTACAAGACTTACGTAACCATTTTGAACGCAATCAAATACACAAAAACAAATTTGGTGGAGTTAATCCATGCCATACATCTATTTTTATATCAATTTAGAACATTTTCTTAAAAATTACCTCCCTTTATAAAACAATAGTTTTACACACTTAAGCTACCGAACTAAAAAATACTATCCTGGCTTAAAAGAAGCGTAAGACATTGACCTTTCCGAAAATGCATATTAGAATTTGCCAGCTTGAGTGGTACCATTATGTCAAAATTTGGGTAGCAGCACACGGCCTATAAACCAAATTGCTAAGTACCAACCTAAGATTATGTCAATAATATTCTCATTGTTTTGTGTATTTTGAGCTTGCTTAGAGATACGGTTAAACTGCAACATAACAAGTGAAACTCGTCTGCTCTGAATGCATGAACATATTTTAAAACGTTTAAGTCAATGTGTTTTCTTAGAAATAAGTAATATGGGTATATAGGATTTTAGTAAGTACTTCGAATTAGTGAAGCTTTCGATGTCCCTAATTCTAAAATATACCAGTCAAAATTATTTTGACATCATGTTTTACTAGCATTACCACTACAAATGCGTTTGAAAAATAATTTTTCGAAATATTTAATGATAACACTGAATTACAGTTACTTGAATTTCAAACAATATTCAATTCAATTGAAAGGGAGGTAATTTAAGATTATCCATATTTCATTTTTTAATAGACCGAAAATCTGCGACAAATGGGTCCAATTTTTACGTTTTTTTCTATTATTTCATACCAATTTTAAGAATTTTATATCTTTAAGTGATCTTTGACTCATGCTATGTGTTTTATCAGTACATTTCATGTTTTCATATAAAGGGAGGGTAACTCTCAAAAGATGTAACAATTTAAACAAAAAATAAATGTTTTACAAACTATGGGTCAAAACAAAATACTTATCATATATCTATTCTAAAATATATTTAAAATAAGAAAATTAGTTAAGATACAAAAGTTGATACTTAGAACTTTTGTTCAGTGTACAGGAAAATAGTGTGATCGCTTCTTCTAAACTTTTCGAAGATCTTCATAAAACTTGATGGTACATTAAATTACATTAAATAGTTTGTAAGAAAAAATCCGGCTGTAAGCTGTCCAGTTTTATTGGGAAAACAATAGGATAACGGTGAAGCTTAGTGCATCACAGAACCAGGTTTAAACCACTAGCGGCTTTATTTGCCACTGTCGTTTCTAAGGCGGTACTTACCCCTATTGTCTAACCTTCTATGTTATTGATGGCTTACATTTTATTTGCAAACGTGTATAGAATAGCTGCGTCTTTTTGCATATATTCTATAATTAAGTTCTTATGTTTGTAAGATATGAAGTAGGCAAAGATGAACGAGTCGTTTTCATAAACAGTTTAAAGGCATGGAACGAACACACTTGAAAGAAAACGCTTTATATAGGTAGGATATGAAGTCAGTATTAACGTTTTTTTTTGTGTTTTTTTATAATAATCTTAGTCATGAAACGAACAACTTGAAAGAAATATATGTTATGTTAAGGTTATTTATATTGACAATTCAACGCGAAACATGCATATACGTTTATTTTGTTTGTTTGAATGCTGCTTTACGTCATTTTTAGCACATTTTAGGTAATATATGACGGTCGATTTTTTGTTTGTGATAGAGGCAGACCACCCCAGTTTTCCTGGGTAGGACCAGGATGGCTGGAGGTACACCAATCTCATTAAAATCAGACCCTTTATCAAGCCTCGATACTCTATACTCCTATATCGGAGAGTGTCAACGCGTAATTAGGATATGATTTTAATAAGACTGGTATACCTCCCGCCATCCGTAACTATCGGCATTTTCTCACTCCCAGTGGAGTTTATAACGAGACAACCACACTTGTGTATATACTATGTAACTGAATTTAAAGGGACACACGGCAATCTTTATTTTTTTAAAAACTCACGGCGTCTCTCTAATTGTTGTGCGTAACTTGCATTAATTTTTGTTTAATCATTAATAGTAATTATAAGAATAGTATTAAGCAATTTGTTTTTGCATATTATTATTTTTTGATATCATTGCACCAATAATATGTTAAACCTTATAGTATAATAAGACGAAATAGTGAATACTTAGAATTGATTTTTTTCAATGTAACCAGGGTACAAGTAAAAATGCTACTGAATATATAATCGAGACACCCATTTCAAACACTATACGATTGCCGTGTGTCCCTTTAATGCTATCGTTAAACATGAGTGAATCATGTGTACATACATACCTACGTACTATGAGTTTTGTGGTGAATATAAACCGTGCTTCGTTGTGATTGTATGTAACCCGTGCTTCCTGGTAATTGTTACACGTGCTTTATACATCTTATGTTCATTTGATCATTTGATCTGTGTAAAAAATAAAATTTAGTTAACACTGTCTGCGTTTGTTTCTAACTACACGCTTCCTTTTATAAACTTCCTGTACATGTGTGTGTGCTTTTATTTTAAGTTCTTCGCACTATAATCAGTCACTGCTTTTATTGATGTTGTATAAGCAAATTAAGAATTATAATTGTATTGAAAGCGTTACAAACATTATTATAATATTATTTGTAATGTGTAACTATCGTAACTGTTGATTATGTTTTAATCATTAAAGTAGCTATCCCGCCAACAACAGTCAAATTATGTAAGCATATTCGAGGGTTCAGTGCAAACTACTGTATCTCATTCTTTATTCATATGTAGTTAGAATAGTTTTGCGCTGACTCCTCGAATTATGAACCCTATGTATAAACCTACTGACGACGAGGTATATATATAACTTACATAAATTAAGAATCCAAACTCTATAGACGCAATATAAACAGCTTTAACCAACCAGACCGAAACTGCAGCGTCTAACTGTTACCAACTCATAATTCATTTTACGCATATTCAGTATTTTAAGAATCCATTAATAAACGTCTACTTTTAATCGGCACGCATACATTAGTATATGGCCTGAACATCTGCATAAAGTTTTGTTAAACGATTTTATATTGTAATTGTGTTACTATTTGGCGGGTCAGTGCCTTTAAACGATTAGTTATAATCTTCATGTTTACTTTAAAATTTATTTTACCAAATAATAAAAAGGGGTACATCAGGCTGTTCATGTGGGACTAGGGATCTGACTTAAATATATAATTGACAAATAAATGATAGGGAGTGGGCCAAACCTTTAATGAATGAGCCTAAAGCAACTCCTTATATACAAGCATATTAATTCTGTGGAGGAGTATTGAATTTGCATTTCCGTTGTTCCGTCGCCAAATTCGTTTCCGACCAATAACTTTAATATGTATAATCCGATCTTCATGAAATTTTACGACAATGTTTATGGCAACCAGTAATGTTTGTATTTGTACTCAGATCTTGATGAAACTTTATGACAATGTTTATGGGCATAATATCTCGACCAAGTTAGAAAATCAGCCAGATCGCACCTACCTTGCCGGACTTATGGCCCATGGATTTTTGAAAACTAAAGAATGTTGCGGTTTCCGCTCAGTAACTTAATCATTTATAATCCGATCTTGATGAAACTATAGGACAATATTTATGGCCTAAATGTCTAGGCCACGTTCGATAACCAGCCAGACTGCGCCTATAAATAGCAGAGTTATGGCCCTTGGATTTTTAAAAATTGACTATCGTTTTCAACCAATAACTTTAATATTTATAATATCATCTTGATGAAACATTAGGACAATGTTTATGGGCATAATATCTAGGTCAAGTTCGATAACCAGCTAAATCGCGCATATAATGCTAGAGTCATGGTCCTTGGATTTTTCAAAATCGACTTTCGTTTCCGACCAATAACTTTAATAGTCATATTCCGATCTTGATGAAACTTTAGGACAATGTTTATGGCCATACTATCTAGGTCAAGTTCGATAACCAGTCAGATCGCACCTACAATGCTGCAGGTATGGCCCTTTGATTTTTAAAATCTACTTTTATTTCCAACCAATCACTTTAATATTTATAATCCGATCTTGATGCAATTTTAGGACAATGTTTATGGCCACAATATCTAGATCAAGATCGATAACCAGCCAGATTGCACTTATAATGCCAGAGTTATGATCCTTGGAACTTTACTATTTATAATCCGATCTTGATGATTTTATTCGGACAATGTTTAAGGCCATACTATCTAGGCCAAGTTTGGAAGATCTTCCGCTCAATTACTAACATTTATAATGCAACCTTGATGAAACTTGGGGTAAATGTTTATGAGCAAAATACATCGGCCAAGTTTGACAACCAGCCAGATTGCAATTATCATGCCGAGTTACCCCTTTGATTAAAAAAAAAAGATGATTTTTGCGGTTTCCGCTCAGTAACTTTAACATTTATAATCGCTCAGTAACTTTAATATGTATAATCCACTCATTATGAAACACATATATAGGGACATTGTGTATGGCAATAGTATCTCGGCCAAGTTCGACAACCAGCCAGATTGCACTTATCATTTCGGAGTAATGGCCTTGGATTTTGTTCAATTAAAGATTTTTCGCATACTTTAACATTTATAATACAATCTTGATCAAACATGGGGTTAAAGTTTATAGACATCATATCTCAGCCAAGTTCGACAACCAACCAGATCGCACCTATGAATTAGGAATTAGTCATTTGATTTTTAAAAATTGATGATTTTTGCCGGAGTTTTTTTCTACATATCAGCTTTTATTTTACATTGGCGGTTCCTATGAGGCGGTGGACCATACTTCTCTGAATTTACCTATTGATCATGAATTGGAACATTTTTCAAATTTTAGATTCTTCTAGGAAAAGCCTGATGTACTCTTTTGACTACACTAAACAGAGTGTTTGAATTAAGTTTATGCAAACACGCATACATTTAAAACATAAAACTTAATTCTGTTTTTTTAAATTAGCCATGTCCTTACTTTACCGTATTGGGAATGTTTACAACAGCTACAGGGGATGACGATAGCACAGTACAAATGGTCATTGCTCCTATATTTGGTTCAATGGCGGTCATACTGATTTTGGTTTTGGCATGGTTCGTCGTGTACAAGAGAAAACAGCAGCCCTGCATCAGATGGTCAGATGTCACAACCGTTTCATATTCGGGTATGTAAATGCATATACTGTTTAATTTGCACCATACTTGATGCCCTGAAAAACTAACTATATGTGATTTCTTCTTAAATCTAAACTGACTACTAAGTATTCGGACACGCTGTCAATGAGTATCGACCAAAAAAGCGTACGTAGTATACACGTGAATTGTGGGACAAAGAAAACAACATAGATAGGCAAAAGAAACGTCATTTATATGGAGTCTTTCTAAGACAAATTCGGGTAAATTATTTAAAACTCGCTGGATTGTTATTGTTTAAGGACTAATGGTCAGTCATTTTTTAAAGAAAAAGATAACAAATTATTGGCACTTGGTCAAGAGAAATATTCATAATCTTTGTATAACTAAGAAGCTACTCCACCAGGGCTACCGTTACTATATACTTCGAAAAACCTTTGCAACTGTATCATCGTTACCCTGATCTACTTTTAAAATACAACATTTATTTAAGAACTCTTTTACGACAAGAAGTATCACAACCTGACTTCAATGATGGTGTGATTTACAAACTTCGTAAGCTTCTTGGTCATAATCACTTTTATATAATCTTTCTTCAACTTGTTAAAAGGTTTATTAAAAGAGGTTATGGCCCTATCATTTTGCAACGCACTGAATATTTAGTGGTTGACCTATTCACTACTATGTTTGTTGAACGGACAGATTGTGAACTCTATGATGACGTCTACCTCAAGGACAGTAGCGTTTGATGCTCGTCTTAAATCTTGTTTTATCGTACCCTGAATGGTTTGTTCCATTGTTTGCTCTGGCTTCCTCCAAGTCACAGAGTACTTGCTTTGTGGCTTTCTAGGCTTTTGTTTTTATATTCATATATACATGATCATATATTTATTATACTTGTATTGCCTATTAAATGCTGCCTTGTTTATTGAGTATATAGCCTGGTTGGGATAACTATTTAATGTCACGTTTTATTTAGTGTCAGGTTTGGTGCACCCTAGAGCCTGGTTAAAAAAACAGTTGCTCTTTCTGCCACTGACCGTTACAAGGCGGTAGCTCTATTGTTAACTATTTTAGGTTTGTGATGTCATATCTTGCCTTTTATTTATCTTTGTAATTATTGTTTGTTTCTTTGGGTGTGTTTGCTTGACTGTGGTCCTTGAATGCTGCATTTCTCGACTTTTACATCTACCTTTATCATGCGTCTTCCCTACATACATTATTGAAACATGTGGTATGGTGAAACATTCTATTCATGACCGGATTTATATATATTTATTTGGTTTGGACCGTTTTTGTCCGAATATGGACCTGCCTTATGATCAATTTGTTTTGTTTTCAATATTTCTATGCAAAATAGTCAATCAGTTATATTTAACAAATCCAGGAATATAGTTGCCAGTTATAAAATATTCTGACAAAGAAAGTATGCCAATGTTATCATTATATATATTGGGATTATTTTGAAACCACATGTCAGTGAAAGAATATCTTTGTTTTTGTTCAGGGTGTACGTACTTTGAAATGTGAATGATGGGATAGCACGGCTTGTTTCATTTAGAAATGAGGTCTCGTCTGCTTTAGGTGGATACATGGCTTATTCTATGGACCAATTTATCTTTAGTAAAAAAAAAAAAAACTTTGAGTAAAATGTTACCAAAATGTTCGGATATAAAGGGCAAAACTTCTGCCATATAAGTATTCTTTCAGATATTATGTTCACATATTAACCCTTAAACCACTAAGCACGATCTATAATAGCCTTTGCGTCCATTGTAAACCCAGATCCGCCTGCGAGTTACTCGTCCTCTACTGATCAGTCATTTCCCCCAAACCACCCCTTTGTCACATAAATTGAATGATATTAATTCAAAGAAAGAACAGTCCATTATATATATATATGTAGCGGGTTTTATATGGTTGACATTGGCATTACTCATGCCTAAAATATACATTTGGTTATATATATATATCTTTTTTTTTTAAAAAGATGGCTGACCATAGTCCTTAATTTTTGTATTTCGATATGTTTTTTCAGAAAACCAGTCCCAAGCAGCAGGCAGAAGTATCATGTACCTGATTTACACGTGCGATCACGAGGCGCATGAAAATGTGGTGGAGGCATTTGCAAATCTTCTCAGAGCTCAGACTGATTTTAACATTACACTTTTAAATGAAAACACAAACCATGTGCCATTAACTGATTCCATTTCGTTGGAAGGAAGCATACCAGAATGTCCACTAGAGAAGGCTGACCTTATATGTGTTATTCATTCGGAGTGGGCACACCGTCTGTGCTCTGGCGAACGGTCTGGTACGATTTATATTGAAAATATTTCGGAGGCAGACGACAAAAACTTCATATCAGCAATACATGAAATTCGACAAAATGCAACATACAGTTCAAAAACAATATCCGTCCACTTTTCATATACGTCAGAATCGTTCATTATAAGAGATCCATTCATGGTTCCAATGTTTGCCATTCCATCTAATTTCGAAGCATTTATCAAACATATCCACACGAGAATAAAAAATGGGCATGTTAAATTAAACTGTGTAACATCTGAAGAAAAGAAAGCTTGTCTCGATGCTTCAATCAGTTCATCTTTTATTTATCAAGGTCGGAACAAAAGTTGGCTTTACAAGAAACTTTTCAATTTGCACAATTCAGTGTCAAGCGATGATTCTGGCATAGCGATGCCAAAAAGTGGTTGGTCACATCGACGATATGTCCGGTCTAGAAGCGTAGATACGATTTCCTGTCAAGTGTGTAAATGTGCAGAGTCAAACCGACAACACATGTGTAGCACGTGTTGCGTAAAACAGTTGCCGATGTCACGAACCCATTCTTGTGATTTCAGCTTTAGTCCACCCGAATCGGCTCGGGATAACACAAGTTTACGTTATAGCTCGATAGAAAATAATTTTATTGCTATTAACGATAGATATGACTATGTTCTTAATTATAAACTAAACTCAGACGATGATTGTATAACAATATATGGGAAAAGTGTTTAATAACCATTCAGAACAGTGAGATCAGAATATATAGACTGAACAAAATTTATAATTGGTCACCCGGGTTTTATGGACATAATTTGAAAACAAACGAGTAATCAATGTAATTTAATAATCTGTCGTATGAAACAATTCAATGCACATATTTTATTAAAACTTACTGAAAAAACCCACTAACTGTTCAAACATAACACAGGTATAAAATTCAACACCCTCAAAACCAAAACACACTCTTTTTAAAATGGTGTCTGTTGTACAAATCAATGGAAAAGTCTGGATCTAAATTCAATTGAACACGTATGGGTTTTGTTAAAACGTCACGTGTGAGAACTTCACAGCAACAAAATCTACGAGAAATTGGTCAAAGTGTCACTTGTCACCGAGGTGAAATTGCTGCTTATGGCAGCCATTCCAGATAGTAAACGCCATTTGGAAATTACGACTTCTGATTTGAGGGTGTTGAATTTCATACTCGTGTTATCTTTAAACTATTAGTTTTTTCCAAAAAACAAGAAAATATGTAAATTGTTTTCATGTATGTATGAAGTTTGACGAATATAGGGCTATTGACGACGAAAAAACATATCTATCTAATGAAACCAAACTTAACCGGAATCAAGCAGATTGGGTCCAACATTTGGGATGTGAGGTAATAAGTGCAAATGACCAAGACATGGAGCTAAAATTTTACATAAAAAATAAAAATGTGTCAATATTGAAGTAACAAAAAAGAATTAAGACTTCAGTTTAAAACAACAGTATAATATATCTATATTTTATCCCTATGGTATGCAATATTTCTTATTACTGCATTTACAAGCTCGTAACAGGAAGTTTGTCATGTGATGTAAACATTATAATAGTTTTGTTTCATTTTGAAAAATTCTTACGATGTTACGACAGTGTGTTTGTTTCAAATAAATGTATTTTGAAAATTAAATGTTAAAACTGTTTTGTTCTAATTATTCGTTTTTATATTAAAAATGCGTATGCCATAAAAAGATTATTGGAGTGTATTGGGATATATGCACTCGATCTTCCACGTATAAATATTGCACTAGCTTCTAAAGTAAAGTCGCACAATATTACGTGGAAGAACTCGTGCATATTTTCCAATACAAATTTAACAAGAGGTCAATGACATTGAAGCTCTACTGATAGGTTTTTTATAGCTATATCAGCATTCCTGTGAAGTTTCATGAAAATCCGTCAAGTAGTTTCAGAGGAGTAGTCCCAAGTCAAAGTGAACTGCCTATTTAAGCAGTTTTGTAGCAGTTGCTTAGCAGTTTCTTCATTTTTTGGCAGTTTCTTAGCAGTCCTTAACAGTCCTGGTCTTAGCAGTTTTCAAAAACTGCTAATAAGTTGCAGAAACTGTTAAGAAACTGCTAGGAAAACTGCCATATTTCTTCCTTGGCAGTTCTCATACATCCATGAAACTAAGCAGTTTCTAAGCAGTTCCTTACAAGTTCTCTAGCAGTTTTATCCTGCATGACCATGAACGAAAAAGTTATTATTTATCTATTGACACTAATGTGATTCTGACCAGAGTGCAAAAACCACAGACACCGTCTTCCTTTTTTCAAAATATTGGAGGGAAAATGGCTCCTAAATATTTAATGATTAAAAAGTAAGTGCTTTTGCGATTATACTTAAATGCCTTATTGCATGAAAACGTATTGTGCATTTAATACTTGTATTTGGATGAGAACAATTCTATACGTAGTCAGTAGAAAGAGTAATTTGCAAAGAAATCTGTATTGTCACCTGTTTTCGCGAAACCTATATGCAATATATGAAAAAGTATCAAACAGTAAATGTAAGTTAATTGTATGAAACTAGTACTGAAATGTAGTTGATATTTTGTTTATTATTATCTGGCAGTTGCATGTATCAGCTACTTAGAATAATTTAGTTTTGTTCAGATATAGAGATAAATCATTATATACGATAAAGTATGTTTTTGTGAGTTAATTGTTTATATAATGGTTGAATTACAAGCAAGTGGTTTTTGAATATTCTGAAGGATTATATGTGTATAAACAGTTCTCATGTATTTATATTATTATTCTGTCTCGAAACTTAATTGTCTTAATTATTATGCTGTCGAACCTGTTAATGTACATAATAAACGTTTTACTTAATTTTTATGTTCTATACAGTTTGTTCAACATATTTTGTCTTTAATATGTCAGTAAACAAATTGGGTCTGGTAGATCTGTTCCTTTTGGCATTTTTTACTTAGCTTGCCTGCAGTCTATTAGAAGTCCAAAGAATAATTGTACGTGAACTCTTTTATTTAAGCAGTTTTCTCGTGGGTGTGTCATTGACCTTACATGGAGCTTGGTTAGCAGTTCTCTAGCAGTTCTTTAGCAGTTCGAATGAATATTCATACAACTTAAGCAGTTTTCTTTCTGCTGTTGGGTGTGTCATGACCTAATATAGAGCTTGCATAGCAGTTCTCTAGCAGTTCTCTAGCAGTTCTAATGCATATTCATTAAATATAAGCAGTACATTAACATAATTCAGCAAAATAACTGCTTAGAAACTTCTAAAGAACTGCTTAAGAACTGCTAAGAAACTGCTATAAAACTGCTAAAGAACTGTTAATGTTAAGGAAGCTTCAGAAGGCTAGTGAACTGCTAAAGAACTGCTTAAATCTATCAACTGTTAAGGTTAAAAAACTGCTTAGGAACTGCCTTTCACTTTGACATGGGGTCGCTACAAGTTTTCATTATATAACTCTATGTAAACAACGATGCCCACTGGCGGCCATGTTTAACATCAAATCAAAATATTTTTGACAAGGATCAACATCAAGTCATACTGATCATTTTAGAAAAAGTCCCATATCAATATCACTTATAGTTTTCAAGAAGTAGTCACTACAAACTTGTATTTTGAAAATCTATTTTTAGCCATGGTGGCCATCTTGAATTTCCGGCCAACCTGAAATTATGCTAGGATCAATTAGACATCAAGAGCAACATTCCTGTGAAGTGTCATGAAAATCCGTCGAGTAGTTACAGAGGAGTATTCGTTATAAAGATGGCCGCTGACATCGAATCAAAACGATTTTCGACAAGGACCAACATCATGTCATGCTGATCATTTTTAGAAAAAGTCCCATATCAATATCATTTATAGTTTTCAAGAAGTATTCACTACAAGCTTGTTTTTTGAAAATCTATTTTTAGCCGTGGCGGCCATCTTGAATTTCCGGCCGACCTGAAGATTTGCTAGGAT